>VYZT01038551.1:0-14541 GCA_013400735.1 Pomatostomus ruficeps | reverse complement strand
CACTTGGGAACCCTTTCCAGGGCCAGTGTCACCACGCAGGGACATATTTGTGTCCAGGCCCTGTGTCCTGGGTGTCCATAGCAGTGACGGGAGCCCTTTCCAGGGCTGGTGTCACCATGCAGGGACATATCTGTGTCCAGGCCCCACGTCCTGGGTGTCTAACAGTGACTCTGGGTGTGAACGGTGTGTCCTGACCATCAGAATCAGCGCTTGAGAGCCCTTTTCATGGCTGGTGTCTCTGTGCAGGGACATGTTTGTGTCCAAGCCCCGTGTCCTGGGTGTCTGTAGCAGTGACAGGAACCCTTTCCAGGGTCACTGTCACCGTGCAGGGACATACTTATATCCAGGCCCCACATCCTGGGTGTCTAACAGTGACTCTGGGTGTGACCAGGGTGTCATGGCCATGGGAATCAGCACCTGGGAACCCTTTCCATGGCCGGTGTCACCATGCAGGGATATATTTGTGCTCAGGCCCCACATCCTGGGTGTCTGTAGCAGTGACTCTGGGTGTGACCAGGGTGTCATGGCCATGGGAATCAGCACTTGGGAACCCTTTCCAGGGCCAGTGTCACCACGCAGGGACATATTTGTGTCCAGGCCCTGTGTCCTGGGTGTCCATAGCAGTGACGGGAGCCCTTTCCAGGGCTGGTGTCACCATGCAGGGACATATCTGTGTCCAGGCCCCACGTCCTGGGTGTCTAACAGTGACTCTGGGTGTGAACGGTGTGTCCTGACCATCAGAATCAGCGCTTGAGAGCCCTTTTCATGGCTGGTGTCTCTGTGCAGGGACATGTTTGTGTCCAAGCCCCGTGTCCTGGGTGTCTGTGGCAGTGACTCTGGGTGTGACCAGGGTGTCATGGCCATGGGAATCAGCACTTGGGAGCCCTTTCCAGGGCTGGTGTCACCATGCAGGGACATATTTGTGTCCAGGCCCCATGTCCCAAGTGTCTGTGGCAGTGACTCTGGGTGTGACCAGGGAGTCATGTACATCGGAATCAGCACCTGGGAGCCCTTTCCAGGGTTGGTGTCACCATGCAGGGACATATTTGTGTCCAAGCCCCTCATCCTGGGTGTCTGGAAGTGACTCTGGGTGCAGGCTGAGTGCTTTATCCCACACCTAACTCTGCTTCTCACTGGGTGGATACCTTGGACCGCTCTCAGTGTTATCTGAAGCTTTTATTTTGCTTTCCCCGCCTCTCCAGCCGAGAATTCTCGCACTCTCCAAATATCCTCATTACTCATGGTCCTTATCCCGCTGCTCGGAGAGCTGCACTTCCCGGGAGCCTGTGGGGGAAGGACCAGCCCTTCTCTGCGTGCTTGCACCTAAATTATTTCTGATGGGCCTCGAATTTCCGCGAGCAGGTGCCCGGGGACTGACAGCTGGCACCGGATCCCAGGAAAAGGCGCCGCAGATGGCAGGGGCAGCTCTCCCTGCGAGGCATTGAGGCAGCAGTGAGAAGAGCTGTCAAAGTGCTCCCGAGCCTAAATGGTTCTTTTTTTTTTCCCCTCCCCAGAAGAAATTTCATACCGCCCTTGTGGATGCCGATTGTCCTTCAGCGAGTGCTTTTTCTTGCTTTGAAAAGAGGGTTTGCTTCAAAGCTGGACAGGATCCATCCCGTCAGAATATCCCTAGAAGTGGAATTTGGCAATAGTCCTGTTTCTATTCTCTGCCTGATGGGTGGCTGTCAGGCTGCATGAATAAATTTGGTGTCTGGAGGAAGTAATGGTGTACATAATCCCCCAGCGCTTTAGGGGCGGCACTTGACACTCTCTCGTTTCTTTATAGAGCTTGATCTGCATACAAAATGCGTGGTGGATGTGGATGCAAACAAGGTTATTCTTCACCCCGTAAACACCAACCTTTCCAAAGGAGATGCCAGGTAAGATTTTTTTTTTTTAAAATTGGGAAGGTCAGGTTGCATAAATTAAATATTGAGTCTTAACAACTGGGAAATGTAGGCCTTGATAAAAGGCTTTTAGTTAAAAAAATTATAGATATATCCTTTCCACAGGGTAATTGCCATCATTATTAAAATAAGGTTGATTTTTACCATGCTGGGAAATTGCTTTGAAAACTTCTTTTTGAAAATTTCTTTGCATTTTCTTCCTGCTTTCGACAACATGTTGGTGGTTAAGGGGTCCACGAACATTCATTTTTTTCCTCAGCAGAAATTTAAACCCGCAAAACGATTTGAACAGGGCACAGTTTGTCATTTTGGAATGAAATGAATTTTCACAGTTGTTTTCATGGTGTAAGAAGGAGAATGGGAACGTCCTGGAGAGATGTGGCTCCAGGAGTTGCTTGACAGTGGGACATTCCATGCAGAAATCCTCCGAGGTGGCTGAGGGTAGGGACCAGTTTGTGTCGGAACTGGCATTAATCTGTTAAATTACTGTGAAACTGAAAAGTCACGTAAAAAGTGACAGAGTACAGCTTGTGACTGTTTAATTTATTGCCTGATGCGAGGGAAGGAAATGAAAAAATACACGCATGAAACAAAATAATGGTGCAGGAAAAGGCCAAACCTGTTGCTGGGTGTCTGCGGTCAATCATCTGTTTTCTGGGGGGAAAAAGGAAGGTCTTAAAGGTAACAGAAAGGAGAAGAAAAATCAGTTAAACACATAAAAGCTTTGTTTAAATTTTCATGTGAAGCTGAAAATTTCATCAGGGTCAGTATTCATTAACTGATCTCTGAGAATTTAAATTCCTTCAATCCAAGTGGTGTTAAATGAACCAGCGAAGAGATCATCAGGTGCAGTATTTACCTTGCATTGTCATTACCTGAAAGATTCATTACAGACAGTGGGACTGGAGCTTTAATAAGTTACTAAAACCAAACAGGCTGTGTGTGAGGTTTTCTGGTTTTTTTTTTTTTGTTTGTGTCAATATCCTCCTCGTCCGGGAACATGTGTGCATTGTTCAGCTGCCAAGACCCAGAGTTTTGAGCCTCTAAAAATGGCAGGAAATTGAGATTTTTCAGGAGCAGCGTTGGCCATAGCTGGATTAAAAATGTTACTCGTGGTTTCTCTAAATGATGGCAGTGAAATGCACGGTTTATAGGCCTTGATCTGTGTTTAAAAATGTTCCTGGGGCAGGCACACATGCAAATCGTGTCCCCTGGCAGGATTGGCAGTGGCTTGAGGTGCCAGGCGAGGTGGTGAGCTCAGTGCGGGAATCAAATAATGCTTCATTTGCATCCTCACAAATGGCCATTGCTAATCCGAGCAGGAAGCCCAGGACATTTATAGGGGCTGCTTTAATGGAAAAAGGGAGAGTGGAGGCCCGTGAGCTGCTCCGAGGGTTTGCCTGCACACACAGTGGGACAGCAGATCCCACAAACACAGCTTGGAGACAGCAGATCCCACAAACACAACTTGGAGACGGCAGATCCCAAAAACACAGCTTGGAGACAGCAGATCCCACAAACACAACTTGGAGACGGCAGATCCCAAAAACACAGCTTGGAGACGGCAGATCCCAAAAAGGCAGCTTGGAGACGGCAGATCCCACAAACACAGCTTGGAGACGGCAGATCCCAAAAACGCAGCTTGGAGACAGCAGATCCCACAAACACAGCTTGGAGACAGCAGATCCCAAAAACACAATTTGGAGACAGCAGATCCCAAAAACACAGCTTGGAGACAGCAGATCCCAAAAACGCAGCTTGGAGACAGCAGATCCCAAAAACACAGCTTGGAGACAGCAGATCCCAAAAACACAGCTTGGAGACGGCAGATCCCAAAAACACAACTTGGAGACAGCAGATCCCAAGAACACAACTTGGAGACAGCAGATCCCAAGAACACAACTTGGAGACAGCAGATCCCAAAAACACAGCTTGGAGCAATGAGGGTTTGGAACAGTGTCCTTTTGGAACAGGTCACACCCTCGAGAGGCTGCTGCTGAATTGTCTTGGCTTCTGCAGCTCCATCAGAGGAATCTTAAATATCAGCTCAAGGCAAAGATCAGTCTGAGTTGCAGTTTTTATAAACCTGGGGGTTCACTGACGCTCAGGTTCTGCTTCCGTTTCCAAATCCACCATCAACCACTTCGCCTTCTGTTACAAAATCAATTCGTTTTGAGTTCGGATTTTTCTGGTGCCTCAAGTGAGCTGAAGGAATTCTGGCAAACATTTCAACTAAACGAGGAAAAAACAGTAAATAATACTGTAAATACACAGGTTAGGTGCTTGCAAAGTTTGGAACCCTCCAGAGCTTTGTCACACTTCTCGTGGAGATGAGCCAGGGTCAATTTAGGAACTGGGAAAGGAATTTCAGGAGCAGAACTCTGTGCTGTCACATCCTCGCTTGTCATGACTCAGCCCTGCTCTGGCAGGGAGTGACATTTGGAAAAACAACCCATGACTTTTGGATTTACGCATTTTTCCCCCCCGCCCCACTTCCATCGTCTCTGGCAGAAACCACTCCTGGGAGATGTAAATCAATCCCCCAGCCTGAGGTGTTGGATATGGCCAGTTGTGTCTGTGGAATTGCCGCTGAAATGTTCTCAGGTCTTCAGAAAAGTGTTCCAGGTTTGGCATTAAAAATTAAGGAATGTTTGGAAAATCCGGGTGATGACTGATGGGCCTCACTTTTTCCTGCGTCTCCAAACGGAATGTATTATTTATACATTTCTCCAGAGACTTGAGGGATTAATAAGTACATGTAAAACACTTGCTCTTAAAAAAAGTCTCTTTTCATATGGCTGAAAAAAAATCTGGTATCCTCCTGTTATTCCGTAACCACGAAATGACCTTTCCTGAGCTGGAGAGAGGCAGCAGATATTTTATTGAGCAATCCTTCATGGTGGCGTGCAGGTTTCAGTAACTTGATCACGTACAAAAGATCAATTTTAAAATCCATGGGGTGACCTCCAGGCTTTGCTGTTAACCTCGGGTTTGGTTGGGGTGGTGGCTTCTGGTGTTAAAATTAAAATTACTCCGCGTGGAAATGCTCACCCTTTCCTTCAGCTGCCTTCAGAAAAATTAATTGTGACAGAGCTTTTGAGTTCTGTCACAAATTTCCCCGAGTGACCCCTGTAAATCAGAATCTCCCCTGGAGGATGTGTGAAGCTCTGGGGATGGATCAGATCATGAGCGTGACTTGTCCCCTCTTGTGTTTGCTCCCTCTGCTCTCCCTGTCGCAAAGGTCAAGGCTGGAGTTGCTTTATCAACTCGGGATTTACTCCGAGCTGCAGGGATTACTCACAGCATTCCTGCTCCCTGGCTGCGGCTTGGAAGAGGGTGTGAACTCCTTGGGATTGAAGTGAATAGATAAGGCCCGGGCAACAATTGGAATGTTTATGGGAATTAATTTTTGTTGGGAAATCTCCAAATTGACTCTAATTACTCCAGGTTCCTTTGTAGTAATTAATTTTTTTCCTTCTAACTATCAATTTGCTTGTGGTGTAATTTTACATTTCCCAAACAAGACCTGTTAAAAAGATTTAATTTTTTTTTTTTGACGGCTCAGACAAAGGAGGTTTATTCTGTCTTGCAGACATAACTGTAATTGATGTGTAACTGATAGGAGCTCAGAGATCAGTGGTGTATCCGTCTGGCACAGCCCTGTGAATCAGCCGTGGTATTTGTCAGGCAGAGCATTCATTAAATCTGCCCAGCAAACCACCTCCGAGCTTTTTCTTATTAAGAAAAAATGCATAAAATGAAACAAGTGCTGACTTCACTGTGCTTTTGTTGCAGTTTGTGGTTTCTCGATGCTTTCCCTCTTGTTTTGCAGAACAGAGAGATTCCAAAGACTGGCACAGGGTAAAAAACTCTTCCAAGGAATGGGA
Source organism: Pomatostomus ruficeps (assembly GCA_013400735.1). Classification (NCBI taxonomy): domain Eukaryota; kingdom Metazoa; phylum Chordata; class Aves; order Passeriformes; family Timaliidae; genus Pomatostomus; species Pomatostomus ruficeps. Next base: position 8,747 of record VYZT01038551.1, on the reverse strand, counting down.
GCAGCTAAGTGGAGCTGACAAGTGTGTTAAACCAGGCTGGGTTTTTCCTTTTCAGCCATTGTAATGTCGTTATAATTAGTGCTTTGTAGTAGATAATTCAGTAATTGAGGAGCTTTATCGAGATTTGCTTTTAAGGTATCTATTTCTGGATTTATACCAGTTCACTTTTCTCTACCCACACAGACAGTTTTTTTGCCCATCCAGTCATGGTTTTTTGCTCATAAACTCAGTTTGGTCGTTTTTAAGGAGTTCTGGGAATTGAGAAGGGCTGTGTTGTTATCTTGAGGATTTTTGTAGCCTTGCAGCAGCTGAGCTCAGTGATTTCTGCTTTGAGGAGGAACTGGGTGAAGCCCAAGCCTATTTTAGATAGGAAAGAATATTTTTAGAGGATTCTTCTGCCATTCCAATTCCCGTTTTCTTGCTGCGACCTGTGACAGCCCTGAAGAAGGTTGTGGGGAGATGGGGTTTGGAGCAACCTGGTCTAGTGGGAAATGTCCCTTTCCTGGCAGGGGGGTGGAATGGGATGAGCTTTAAGCTCCTTCCAACCCAATCTGTGATTCGAGTGGGCAATAAATCGCTGATTTCAGGTGCATGATGGACTCCAGGCCGTGGCTGGGTTAAAATGAACAGCCCAGCATGTTCAAACTTCCCTTCGTCTGTCTTTGGACTGAAGTTTCTTTCTTCTTACAAAGCTGAAGAAGCTTTGAATCCTTTTGAAGACATGAAGATTAGGGCCAATTCAGACAGAATTCTGGCAAAGATTTAGCTATTGAAAAAAAAAATGCTCCCAGAAAACAACTGTGAGGACTAAGCGACGTTAATTCACTTTTTGAAGGGTTCAGCGCGAAGCGGAGGGGTGGTAACAAACACACGTGAGGTGAGATTTAAAACCAAAGATTGGGTGGTCCAAACTGGAATGGGGTGTTCCTGCAAGCCCACACAAGCTCCTGGTAGCCAGGAATCCCTGCTGCGGAGGCAGGAGCGTGTGGGGAGCAGGATAAGCTCCTGCTTGGCACAGCCGAGTGGTTACACAATGCTCAGAGCAAGGTGAAGCTGTCTCTCACCTGCCCGGCTGTGGGGGTGACTCTAAAATTCCCCTTGAAGCTGCTAAAAACTCAAAATAAATCATGGTTTAAGAGGTCTGGCTTTGGGGAGAGTTACAGACCTGGAGCTCCCTCAATAATAATGGGAAATGCTGATTTTAGCGCTGCGAGGTGGCAAAACTGCGCAGAAATCGATTTCTTGTCCAAAAATTCTAGATAAGGGAACGTGTTGGTTGGGGTGAATGTACCTTGAGTGGGAAAACATTAATTATAAATTTGAAAAGATATCTGTGATGTGATAAAGTATATATATCATATTCCAGTGAGCTGTACAAGGAATGTAAATAATAAACAAAAATCCCGGTTAATGAAGGGTCTGGCAAAGATTGACCACATCATGATCCTGTTTATCTCTGTCCTAAATCTCACAGTTTTGGCACACTTTTGCTTCACTCAGAGAGTCAAGGTGCCTAGAGAGGAAATGCTGACAGGAGTATATAGGTCTTTTTGTATATGTAGATTGTATGAACTGGAAAAGCTGCCTGGGACCGGTAACCAGGAAAAATTTGACTTTTAAAAAATAACTCATGGCAGCAGGAGCACATCGGGGTGCAGGCTTCACTCCTACCCTAGGAAAGGACGTGGATGGTCAGGAAAGGACCTGGATGGTCAGGAAAGGACGTGGATGGTCAGGGAAGGATGTGGATGGTCAGGAAAGGACATGGATAATCAGGAAAGGAGGCAAATCCATGAAGGCCCTGCTATTTATGGAATTGATCTGCAGAACTCCACGCTCCCAAGAAAACAGGCAATTACTGGTAGACAGTCATGGAAAAATGCCCACATTTTCTGGAAAATACCGCAGGATCCTGCCTGGTGTTAGGCAAGAAGCACTTGGAGAGCTGCCTCAGCCCAGGCATCTGCGTCCCCAGCTGTTGCTGCACTTGGCTGAGGAGTCGCAGCTGTCGGACACCCCCGGAAATGCAATATTGGCTGCACCGTTTGCACGCTGGGCTGCGGTCGCTGTTTGACAGCAAAGCAATTTAAAGGCAGAAGTGTTGCTGTGTTTGGGGATGGGTGAAAGCTGATTGCACTGCCCGTGCCTCTGCTTCTCCATGTCCTTCCTGGCATTGTGTTAATTCTGTAATTGACTGCTCGGGGTGGGGAAAATTCAGGTTTGGATGTGAGGGAGGGAAGCAGAGTTGCACTAAGCAGGAACGGCTCCCGTGGCTGAGAGTGCATAAACCTCTGAGAATGAAATTTCTGGGTTGGATGTGAGTTCAGCATTGTCAGATTTGTGCAACGTTTTCGGTGTTCCAGAAGAAAGGGAAGTTCTGCCCTTCTGGACATCCAAGCTGGTGATTTGTGGGCACAGAACGGCTCGCAGGAAGTTCATTTTTGCAAAAACAGCACCATGAGATTTTCCTGCACTGTTGGCGTCTCTGTGCTGAACTCTCACTTGAAGCATGAGTTTCTTTTTTAATATTATAGTTGTTCCTGCTGGTTTTTATTGGTCAGGTTACTGAACAGCCTAAATAAGTTAGAAAAGGGGAGAAAAATAAGCCTAATTTAAAATGGGCAGTAATTTAAATGTGTGAATGAAATTATGGTGAAAATGTTGCTTTTTCAGTCTTTTATCAGAGCTTATTTTGTAGGAAGTGGTATTAAATTTATATTACGAAGGTGAATTTGTGCTGGGGGAGGTTTAAATTGGATTTTAGGAACAGGTTCTTCACCGGGATGGTTTCACGCTTTGGAAGGGGCTGCCCAGGGAGGTGGTGGAGTCCCCAGCCCTGGAGGGATTTAAATCTGTGTGGATGTGGCACTTGGGGACATGGGACAGAGAGCGATTGGACTCGATGGTCTCAGAGGGCTTCTCCACCCTCCATAATTCCATGTGCATTGAGGGTACACTGCACCGGCTGCTTGTCATCTCTTTCACTCAAAATTGTCTTCTGGTATAAAAATTATATCAATAAATACTTCTGAGGAGTTTCTGCAGTACCTAGAAATCATTTTATTAACAGCAGGACTGGCGCCCAGGGCTCTGCCCCTGCACCAGGGAGGGATTAATTTGCACAAGGAGGTGAAGGCTCGTTGTATAAAATCCTTATCTGGTGTAAAAGTGAGAAATGGGAGTTCTGCCAGGAGAGGAGGGGTTGCTGAGCTCTTCCAAGTTGTGCTTTTGAGGAAGTGGTTGCTCCGACTCACGTGCTTCGACTGAAGTAAAAGTGAAAATCCGAGACAAAAATCCGAGACAGAAACCCTCCGTTAATTTTTGTGATGGACAAAAAGCAAACAGAAATTTGAACTGTGTTTGTGTGTGTCAACCTGCTTAAAAAACAGTAACTTATTAAAACTTATTTTTGTATTGCTTAAGAGAATCAACGGTGAGACTTGTGTGAATGATTTTTTTTTTAATAGCTGATTCCCTTCCCACCAGCTGGGCCACACCTATTTACCTCTAGCTTTTTTCATGGCAAACATAGAGCTAATTAGGATTATCTGTCATTTATAAGCTTTGTGCCCATGTGGCAAGTGAAAACTGCTTTAGAGCCACGTCCTCCTGAAGTGAGAGCTGGGTGGCCGTGTCACTGCTGCAATCACCCTTGGTCCCCTCATATTCCTTGGGTGAACATCAAAGAATTTTTTTTGGATTGGTGATAACCTGCTGCAATTAAGGGAAAGAGAAAATGGGTGAAGAATTAGTTTGGTTCACCTCATGTGATCTGAAGTCCAACCCTCAGCTTGTGCGTTGTTGGTTCTTAATCTCTGGTGCTTTTTCTCCTTAAAACCCAAAATATTTGTGAAGTACCTTAAAAAGCAGCCTTAATTCTTCACTAAATTCAAGGTTTTTGCTGTGCAATCTGGCTGCAAGTTCTGAAGTACTTGTGGCATCATTGCTCAGCATCCAGTCCTTCAGAAAACCCCTCTGGAGCTGGCAAAGGCTTTGGCAGGGATTTCTCCAAGGAATTGACTTCTACTGAAAACTGAAATTTATCTGCACTCCCTTCCCACGGCGGTACCAGCAGCAGGGACCAGTTCCCAGAGCTGGGTTTTCTTCTCAGAAAAACCTCAACACAACCTCGAAACAAAACCAAAACCCCTCTTGGTGCCGTGGTGAAGCTCTCAGAGTGAGCGTGTTTAATATTAGAGTGGTTCGGAGATTTATTGAACCATTTATGGTGATTTTGAGGGAACTGTCTCCACAGTTCTGGTTTTCAAGCCCTTCTGAAGCTTCCAGTTACAGGTTGTTGAAGCTTCAAGGAGATTGTGAAGTTTTAATTGGTTTTTTGACTTGTTAAATCCACAAAACAGACAAATTCATTTGTTTTATTTTTTATACATATATATATATCTCACTGTTTTTATGCCCAACCAATTTTGTTTTGGGGATGTTTGAACTTAAACTCCAAAATCTTGATCTCAGATTAATATGATAATGAGATCAGGAAAAGATGCAAGAGAGGATATTTCCCACTATCCAACATAATTTATTCATAATAACCAGGATAACTTTGTGCTGTTCAACCCTCACACTCTCTGTTGCAGTCATTTTGATTGTTAAGCTGTGTCCCCCAAGCTAATTTGGAAATAAAATAATCTGAATGTTCAGGGTTGAGCATCCGTGGCAGGAATGGTTTGATGCTCTCGTGAGAAAGTGGATAAATACCTCAGATTATCAGTGGCTGTATGGCCAGCTGAAATACACAGATAATATCACATTTAGTCTTTTAATTGCCTTAGGTTTTGGAAAATCAAATATGAAAACTGTCAGGGTTTGTTTCTTGAATTATTTCTGAGTTTATTATGAAAAGTGAGGAAAAGGAGAAACCTCTCAGTGTCTTAGACTCATTGTCCTGAGGAAATTTGAACACATTTTTGGAGTTGAGTGCATCAGTTTGAGGTAATTTGACTTTTTTTGTTGTGGTGTTGTTCATTTTAGGATGGCACCGTTGCACTCGATGCTACCTTACGCTTATGGGCTTTATTCTGATTTTGCCACCAGCTCTGTAAAATCGAAAATAAAACTACTGAATGCACAGGAAATTGTGTGTTCGTCACAGTAAAATGGGAAAATTGCAACTGCTGTAGCACCTCAGGATTTGCTTCAGTATTTGATATTCTTCTACCTATTTGAATTTCAGCAGATGGGGAAAAAAAATAACAGGTCTGTTCTCCTTCTCCTGTGAGGAGACATCAACAATCAGCACCTCGTAGGTATTTCTGGGTTTTGTTTTCCATGAGCTCGGCCTGCAGGAATGCAGCATCTGCTGCTCTTGCATGGGCAGCACCCTTCCCTCTGCTGGGAATGCTGCTCCTTCCTGGAAAAAAGCCCTGGAATTACGGCTCCTTATGAAAGGAGCACGAAATTCTGTGTTGTTGCGGTTTCAGGAGTACCAAAGTCTCCTCCTTTGCTTGTGATTTGCATTAAAATCAGCTGTCTCTTCATCCATTCATTTTGTGTGGAGCAGGACAAATTCTGGGGATAGAAATCCGGCTTCCTGTGCGCTCACCGCTCTGGGAGCGTGTGAAATAAAATAACATTTTAATAACGTCCGTGGCAGCCTCGATAAGCAGATACTGTCTTAAAAAATGAATTCTCCAGCTGGAGAGGAGAGAAGCAGTCAGGATAATGGTGATTTTTTGGCTAAAGGAAGAGGGCTGGACATGAAGAACATCAAGAGAGGAGGGATGGACTTTTCTAAAAGCAATTCCTGCATGAGGAGATTTAAGTTTTGCTCAGCTCTGACAGCTCTGATTGAAGTTTTGCTCCTTATCTGACTGTGGACTGCACTTTCCTCTCTTCCATTTCAATCCCTGAAAAGAAATCTCACATTTTCCCCAGTTTTTTAGTTGATATCTAGTCCAAGAAGCATTTCACTGCGTGGGAGGGTGGCTTTTTATTGTTTGAGGAGGGTGGTTTGTGGTTTGTTCTTCTCGTTATTGTCGTCGTCTTGGGGTTTTTTGTGTTTGGGGTTTTTGTGTTTAGGGTTTTTTTGGTCTTTTTTTTTATTTTTTTTTTTTCCCCTCAGCAAGAAGCTTCCTGTGCTGGTGTATAATTAATTAGGTCACATCACTCAGTGGGGGCAGAACTCTGGGCCTTTATATTGTGGCAGTGACGTAAGGAAACCCTATATCTTAATAATGTGTATTGTCTGAGCTTCTTGGGCTCGTCCACTTACTCGAGTTTTCAGCCTTTTGGGAAGCACAAAACCACTTTTTTCCCTCTCTCTCCTCGGGGTTTGCCAGCATTTTCTTCTTGCGGCCGTTCTGTGCTGATCAGATAAATGAAAGGAGGGAACAGGATATCCCCTCAGCTTTATCTGAGCAGTCCTGCAGTGACGAGCACTTCCAGCTCTCTGGGATTTTTAAAGCATCATTTGCATACGTTGGTGATCTGAATTTTATTTATACTTCGGAGCAAATATAATCACTTAAAATATTATCTAATGTGAATAACTGATCAAAATTTAGCTCCGAGCAAACTGCCAGAATGCAGGGTTAGGTGGGATATTGGGAAGGAATTGTTCCCTGGGAGGGTGGGGAGGCCCTGGAATAGAATTCCCAGAGAAGCTGTGGCTGCCCCTGGATCCCTGGCAGTGTCCCAGGCCAGGCTGGACGGGGCTTGGAGCAGCCTGGGACAGTGGGAGGTGTCCCTGCCCATGGCAGGGGTGGCACTGGATGATCCTCAAGGTCCTTTCCCACCCAAACCATTCTGGAATTCTACGGCAGTGACATTATCCATTATTTTACTCTTCTGTCAAACCTTTTCCTTATATGAAAACCTTTTCCTTCTTCTCCCTGCTCCTCTGAGCTCTTGAAAAGGTGTTTGTCACCAGCCAATTTCCATGTTGGAATATATGTATGCCACAGCCCGTATATTTCCAATTCCTTCCCAAAAACACACTTAAAAACATTATTTTTGCAGAGTTTACAGCCGCGGAAAGGGAGAATTGCAATGCGCTCAGCAGAAACTTTCGAGGTGTGAAAAAAAAAAGCAAAAAGACAAAAAAACCACCCCCATATGCGGATTTTGTGGCAGAGAAGAGAGAAACGGGGATGGTTCTGAGAGGAAGCAATTTGCTGGTTGCTAAAAACCACATTTGCACCGGCTGAGGCTCACAGAACCTCTGCTGCCTGCAAGTTTTCTTATTGAAACACCAGCCCTGAGCAGCAGAGAGGCTGTGAAGCAACTTCAGGCTGAAACCTCCGGCCCTGCGGTGCAAATCCTCTCTGCAGAGTGTGCACACGTGGTGTGATCCCTCGCTGTGCCCTCCGAGGTGCCCTCCTCTGCTGCTAAGAGTTTAATTGCATTGCAGGAGGGGCACCGGCGAGGCTTTCACGGGGTTCCCAGGGCGGGAATTACGGGGGATTAGCGGAACCGTGGCAGGTTCAGGCTGCGCAGGAGTGCGGGAGATGCAGAGGGAGCTGAATTTTGCGTCCAGAGGAATTTCTGCGGCGTGTGGGGACAGGTTTGGAGTTGGGAATAATCCTCCATGACCCAGTTTCTGGTGATAATGAAGAATCTCATGGTTAATTAGTGAGGTGTTTTACTTGGAAGGTGGCACAAGGTGAAAGTGGTAGAGCTCTCTGGCAGTGTGTGCTGGGTGCCCTGGTACCTCCTGGGTGTCCTGGTGCAGCTTCCTGTGGAACGATGTCGGTCTTTGAAATCCCAGAATGTTTTGAGCTGGAAGGGACCTTAAAAACCATCCCATCCCACCCCCTGCCATGGCAGGGACACCTCCCACTGTCCCAGGTGCTCCAAGCCCCATCCAGCCTGGCCTTGGACACTTCCAGGGATCCAGGGGCAGCCACAGCTTCTCTGGGCACCCTGTGCCAGGGCCTCCCCACCCTCCCAGGGAACAATTGCTTCCCGATATCCCACTCAAATCTCCCCTTTTCCATTTTGAAGCCATTCCCTGTGTCCTGTGCCTCCATCCCTTGTCCCCAGTCCCTCTCCAGCTCTCCTGGAGCCCCTTTAGGCTCTGGAAGGGGCTCTGAGCTCTCTCTGGATCCTTCTCTTCTCCAGGTGAGCACCCCCAGCTCTCCCAGCCCGGCTCCAGAGGGGCTCCAGCCCTGGAGCAGCTCCGTGGCTCCTCTGGATTTTTTCCAGCAGCTCCAGGTCCCTCTGCAGTTGTCCCCAGGGTTGGGGCAGCTCTGCAGGTGGGGTCTCACCTGAGCAGGGCAGAGAGGGAGAATCCCCCGCTCCCCTGAGCCCAGGACAGTGTTGGCTTTCCGGGCTGAGATTGTTGTGCGCTCTGCAATCAAACGTTTCCTCAATACCTTTAATTTCCTCATTCTCTAGTGCCTGGTCAGGTTTCTCAGGTGACATTTTCCCGGGTCAGGTCGTGGCAAAAACCCCTTTGCAGAGGCCGTGGCTGAGGTTCCAGGTGCCCTGTGGCGGCTCCTTTGCCGAGCAGGGGGATCAGCTGCTGCCTGCAGGCTGGGAGAGGTAGAGGAGCCCTGGAGTTCTTTGGAATTGCTGTTGGAATTCTGGCAGGCTTCCTCACAGCAGTGTTAACCATTTCCGGATTTATACCAATCTTTGTTTTTAAATCTCAACTCACGTGTGTTTGTTACCATCCCTCCACTTTGTGCTGAGCTCTTCAAAAACAGTGAATTAATGCTGCTTAGCCCTCACACTTGTTTTCTGGAAGCAATTTTTTTTTCCAAATCCATCTTTGCCAGAATTCTGTCTGA
>VYZT01038533.1:0-95039 GCA_013400735.1 Pomatostomus ruficeps | reverse complement strand
AAAAAATAAAAAAATAAAAAAAGTTGTTTATTCTTGATTTTTAAGACTCAAGTGATGCAGAATTACCTACTCATGCTAGAACTATTATCAACTCCTCCCTGAATCAATTTTTTACTTTATACCAGATTTATGAACATGGTCTCACTTTAAAACACTGGCATTTGAATCTGTCATTAGGGACCCTTTACCCTCTCTGTGTTCCTTCTATCCTAACATGTTCCCATCTGTGTCCTGCAGCACAACCATGTCACTGTGGAGGGCCAAATTTGGGGTAGCTCCAGCACCAAAACCTGAGCTTCCAGTGCTGGACAGTGGTAGGAGGCAGAGTTATTCAGTTCTTCAGATTTAATCTGTGATGCCAGTGGCCCCATTCTTTGCCTTGTCTATGAGATGGGGCAGATGCAGCCTGACCACTGATTGAACCATGCTGTCAGTGAATCACTGTCTGGATGACTCAGTACTGGCAGAAGTGTCTTGAAATTAACCTAGAGAATGGAGAGACAGAACTACTGCTGTGGATGTTGACATCTATCTTTCAGCCCCAAAAGAGGGAGAAAAAATACCCGTAACATTTGAAAAGCTGAGATGTTGTGTGGGACAGAATGTTCTGACATTTTTTTCCTTTTGAATGAATAAAAACGTGTCATTTACTTTTGGCTTAATGCTAACCTGCAGTTGTAGGCTGCCATGGAGCTGCACCTCCTCACTGCTGTCTTCTGCAGCCCATGGCCCAGGACTGACAGATTTGGACTTTCCTCAGATTGGGATGTCAGCACTGCAGCCTAGACCCGAGGCTGCAGAGGCACCTGTTGATCAGGCATCCTATTTTGGGGACCATGACATGACACCACCTCTTTAGGCTGCTTGATACACCCTCCCTAGGTCTGCTGTTTGACCTGTCTGGTCCCCACTTAAAGAGAGCTGAAAAGACCTTCTGTGACTCATCCTATGGAATCCATCATGGTCCTCCTGTAGACAGGGGTTTCTCTGTGTCATATTGGAGTACCACAGGCCATACAGATCATACAGGCCACAGGGGTAATTTGGGTCATGGTAAATACTGGAGATCTAAGTCCCACAATCTCTAATTGTTTGGGGGTTGCAGAAGAGCTTAACCACAAGATCCTGGATTTATCAAACAAAAGTCAAGGATTTTCTCAAAGCTGGAGTTTTCCAGTGAAAAATGTTTGGTTGCCAAAGGTGATTCTCTGCTCCACCATAAGAAAGAATCACCTCAGCAGAACGGTCACAGCCATCCATGGATGCACCACAGGTGGTGGGGGCAGCACGTTGGGAATGGCTAGACAGCCATTATTTTGTCCCAGACAAATGCCAAGCCAGGCCACCCAGTATGGTTGCACTACATTCACATCCTGTTTCAAATGGCCACTCTTTGCTACCTCAGCAGTTCCTGAGTACTATCACGCAGACAATTCACCATTTCTCTCCAGTTTAACTTTCACCACAGCATCCTAAATCCTATCACACATTTCTATATGATTCACAAATGACAGTATGCTCTCCTTCCCCCTGTGGTAGTATGTGTTTCTAGTCAACTGCAACCAGGAGCCTGGAATCGGGGAAAAAAAAAGGAAAAGTCAAGTCTGTTAATCCACCATGACACATACACCTTGATTTTATTTTATTGGAGGGATTTTATAAGGGCTATTATCTCCTGGTTTACATAATCCAACACTTCCCTTAGGGCAATCAAAATTGAGATTCATATGACTTGGAGTTTACAATCCAATGCAGCTGGCAAAACTGGGATTCAGATTCATGACCGCAAAGGCAATCCTACTTCACACACACTGGGGAAGACAAAAAAAGAGAGAAAGAATAAGAAAAGCCCCCCTGAAGTGATCTATTATATTGCCTGAGCAGGAGTGTTTGGGAACTGGTATCATGAAATGAGTCGAAACTTCAGCTAATTTGATTCAAAGGTTGCATGACCTCTGCTTAAGAGAGGGACTCCCTTTCCATGCTGCCTTTGTCTGTTCTTAATAATTTAGCCAGCAACAAGGTAAGATCCAAGATTGACTTTTTCTGCTACAAACATGACTTTGGTCCAAGTATTTTAGCACCTGAACTCAAGTGAGGATAATAAATGTCAAAGAAATATTTATAGCTTGGTATATGGAGAATTTCCAGTTCCCTATACTGCAATAACACACATCCATCTGCTAACAGCATTAGAGCTGCAGTTTTAAAGCAGATAGTGCCTGAAAATAGAAGGCTGCAATATGCACAGATAGCCGTTGCATTTAAGTGTTTGATACTAAGCTGATAATTAAATTAGAATTTAATTATCCAGCCTTGGGAAGCTGTTTTCTTCCTGGACTGCAGCCCACACAGAAACTCAGACTGAGCTCTGTGCCTCTTCCACTCCTCTGTGTTCATTTAAATGAAACCCATTCCTGCAATAAGCAGCTGAGGAGAGCAAGCATACAGAAAAAGAAGGTTAAAGAGGAGTAATTGAAATTTAGAAGTGGAAAAAAGACTTCTTATCCTATCCAATATATCCCCCCAGATAGTACAAGTGAATTATTCTTCAGAGCTTTGTCAGGTGTAGTTTTAACTGACTGCAGTGATGGAAGCTCCATCTCTTCCTTTGGGAGAAAGCTGCACATTTGAACAAAGCTCCCTGCTAGTAAATATTTCCTGATATTAAGCCTGTATTTTCCTTCTTTTTTGAAGTGATCCCTTTAATGCTGGTTTGATCCAAGATTTTTTCGCAGTGAACTCAGCTTTGTGAGATCTGGAATGCTTGCTGGAATGTATGTCTTTTTACCCCCAGATTATGGTTTGAAATCCACTCTAGGGTCACGGTGGATGGAAGCTGTGGCATGAGGTCCCACAGGTCTGTGTGAAATAGGTTGAGGTGTGCAGTCCTGTCCTGAAGATATGCAACAAAAGCAGGGGCACAAAGCTACTCCATCATTGTCTATTACTGAGCCTTGTGCTGGTGGGAGATAAAAAATCCTTTTGAGACTTGGAGGCAGAGTAGGCAGGAGATAAAAGTGTCTGAATAAAGATGGGGTTGGGGGGCTTTTGCTCTTGCTTCATTGGGTGTATCAAAGTGCTTTGAACAACCTGGTCTAGTGGAAGGTGTCCCAGCCAGTGGTGTGGGAGATCAGAACTAGATGATTTTTAAGGTCCCTTCAAACCCAAACCGCTCTATAATTCTATGACTACCGCCCTTCTTTATCCTCTGGCACCTCTCATGCAAAGTAAAAATGTAAGGCATAGTGACTTTGGCAGAACTCGGGTCTTTTTCCACTTAGAAAGGATATCTGAATGTGGGGTTTTCTTTTGAGATCCAAGTTACATAACTGAATGCCTTCCTCACTGGTGAAGTGTTTAGCACCTTTGGTTGCAACAGAAATCAGAGGTGGAGATCCACGTGGGAGGATGGTTGAAATGAAAGCATGGAGTTTTTAATTGTGCTAATGTTAACCTTTACAGGACACGTGCTCTGCAGGTGGATGAGAAAAATCACGGGTAGTGATAGAGACAAATGGCTTCTGCCCTGTGAGGGGGAGCAGACCCAGTGCTGTTCAGTCATGGTAGCAGTGCCAATCCATGTCAGGGCCACACGCTGCACCTCTTGGGACAGCCAGGAAGAAGGGCACTGCTGGGCTCTCTGTGGTCTGAGGGGGACCAGTGTTTCAGTAGCACTAGCTTCAGCCTAATTTTAGGACAGTTTAGATGGGACTTGAATGTATCAGGGTCAGTGGTGGTGCCCAAGGGATTGTCCTGTGTTGAGGGACCACAGGAGCTCAGTGCAGTTGACCACAGGGCTAAGAACCAGCCCCCAGTGTCAAATCAGTGTGACATTTGTAAGGTCTAGCTCAGTCACAGCATGTGAGACTGCACCATGCTCAAATACTACATTTGACATCCTTCTGGCACATTGCAACATTGAAAATGTCGGCTATGTGTCTCCAGAGGGTGGATGGAAGAAAAATCTGTCTTGTTTTCTCCAGGTGGTGATGAGGGACATTTTACCTAACCACCACCTTTCCCCTAAATGAAAGGGGGTAGAGAGACAGAAGACATGAGCAAGAGGAGATTGGATCAAGGTAGCACTCCAGGGTTCAAAGCTGTCGCTGGCAGGTCTCTGGTGCTGATGTTCACAAAGCTGTTCACAAAGAGCCCTCAGGGTCAGGCTCAGGATTCCAGACAAGTTAGTTCCGTGACCCTTCTTTCATCACGTGGTTTTGATCATGTTGGAAACCCTGCATCACCCTTGGAGTGACAGCAGTGGCTCATTCTGGGGAGATATGTCAGTGTCTTCTCAGAGGGATGAAGGTTTCATTCTCCATTTCTCACTCTACACAGGACAAGGGTATTCCAGAGAGCTCTTTGTCAGTCTTGTCCCTTGTGGTCTGGGAGAGTTGGTAGCATCTCTGCTCTGCTCTCTTACTCACTGGTGCCTCATCCTCAATACATGGTTGATTATATAGATGAAAGTCTCACAATAGTAATGTTAACATCTGCTCTTCTCCCTCTGTCTTTCCCTCAGCCAAATCAGCAAAACTTCTGGAACAGCTTTGTTCTGCAGTTCCTCTGGAATGAAAAATGGTGGCTGCTGTCTCTGTCTCAAAGGCCAGGAAAACCTCCTGGCCCCTGTTATATATATAAAGAAAGGTGATTCACCCTGAAGACTGGCTGGGTTAGGTCACGCAGATGAGATTTTGCTCATAAAGTTAAAAATGAGAGCTTATTTGGTGACTTATCCCTGCTTCTTGCTCCATCTCTTGGTCGTTCGTTCACCAACTGCAGTCTCCCTGCAAGGCACACCTCATTGAAAATTATTCTGTTTTTTTCTCTCTCTTTCATTCTCTAAGGGATTGTATTCTTATGGATTGTTTTGCAGTTGAAATATTGTTAATTAGCTATGCTTGGTTTCATGGTTTATGCTACACTTTGCTGTATGTTGTGCTAATTATCATGCCTTCATCAACAGAAGGGCTTGAACAAGCTACTGCAGCTTGGCAAAAGACAGCAGAGAATTAATGTTATCCTGCAGAATAATATCTTAAAACAAAGCAAAACAAAACAAAAAACCTTCCTCAGTGAGACAGACAATACCTAAAGCATGATTCTCTAGCAAACATTGCTTCATGTGAAATTCAGCAGACAAGTGCAGGGTTTCTCTTACTTCTCTGTGATCACAGTCACACAGTGTAAAAATTGTTATGGATCCTTATTTCAAGAGGTAACACAAGAGCCTATAAGCTGAAAAGCTGCAACACCACGGCTTTGGTAATAGGCTTTGGAAGCCTTTGTCTGCTTTTCTTAAGTCAAAGCCAGTTTCATATCAGACTGTAAACTCTGGAGACAACTTTAAAATACATCACTGCTGAGTATGTGAGGAAGCAAGCCGAAAATGTGCTTTCTGCAGGAATTTGTGTGGGTAAAATTTGATCACTCTGATGTTCATGGGAAATGAATGAAGAAGCAGTATAAGCATGGCCACAGTGAATTAATTTGGAAAGTTACACAAATCCTAGCCAAAATTATTTTTTGCTGAGCTTTGCTGCAAGTCCAGTTGCATAAAACCATCTGTTCTTTTTCAGAGCAACCTTATTAAGACCTACTGATAATATTTCATCTCCTTCCTATAGACAATGTTTCAGTCTTTATTACAGTCCCTTAAACGTGAGGAACTGTAATCTTGCCACCCCATTTTCACTCAGAAAATACGATGAGTAAATCTGTCATCTCTCCTTGAATAAAAGGACTCCTTCCTCACACTGTCCCTCCTATTCAAGGTAAATTCCTGCCGTGCTTTAAACAGTTACTTATTATTGATTGGCATAAATTAATGTCTGTGCTGTGATTTGCAGTAGATTCCATGTTAGAGTTATATGTCTGGTAATTGCTCTCATAAAGTATGTTCCTACTGTAGATGTGTGGCTGAAATGTGTCCTGGAGACTGCCTGTTGCCAGCTGTACTTCTGTGTAACATTAGCTCAAAAAGCCACTTTATACAGTGAAAATCTATTTTAAAATTATTCATCATTCACATACAACTTCTGAAGAAAAATTCTAATCAAACCAAAATTAATTACTTTATTTCACTTCATGTTGAAGTTTTCATTTAAATTTTATTCCTAGAGAGAAACAGTTTTTGATCCTTCGTCATTTTCTCTTCCTTTTCCCTATGTAGAAAGAAAAGAGAAAAAAAGAGAAATACACATACATGAAAAATGCAAGAAACCACCAGAGCAATTTTTCTTATGATTTTGGTTTTGTCAAAAGCAAAAAGAAACCTTTTTTTTTCCTTGCATCTGTCTTCCAGGAAAAGAAATAAATATGTCAAAATACTCCACTTTCTCAGGTTGTTGATTTATTAAAAATTTTTCTGGATGGGAAGGGAAGGAGAAAATTATGAAATAAAAAGTAAGGAGAAAGTCACAGGCTGATTATCTAATACCTGAGAATTACATAACAACAGAAAACAAACAAAAATAGGCAACTGAAAAAACCCAGGAAGTTGTACGTTAAAGATATATCTGAAAATAAAGATTGTTCTCAGGCAGGGACTTTTTTTGACAGAAGAATATTTTTCAGCAGGAAAAAGGTATACATTTCTGCTCCTTTGATCTTGAAAGAAAGAAATGTTGGGGTTTTTTTTCAGAAAACCTTTTCTCTATTGAGTTTTCTGAATCTTAAAACAACACCTGCTCTGTTTGATCTGATTATAAATATGTTGTGTATTTCTGGAGTGGGTTCCTCTCAGAGGACCATGACAGAGAGCACAGCATATGTATGGAAATATTCTGTAGACTAGGCTACCATTAATAAAAAGGCCTGTGCAGGCTACCACAGACCTGCACAGAAGGGAGCCTGGAAAAAAACTTAAGCCAGAATAACTGAGGAAAACTTCTGCTCTTACCACTGGCATCATGAGGGCTTTGCTTTCCGCTAAGCCCAGCAATGAGCTCAGTCTCTGAGGTCTCACTGAAAAAACCTGAGCGCAGTAACCACCTGATAGGCGTTTTATCTGTCTGGGGATAAACTGCTTAATGGGTTCTGCTGGGATTTGAAACTGGTTCCTTGAAGTCTCCCTGCCGCAAGCCACTTCCTTATGTTGCTAATCCACCCCTAGCAGTCCTGGTGAGATCCCAACTTTGTCTGCTTATGGAGCATTCCCGACCGAGCAAACAACAGGAATGTCCCTTAGTGTGGGGAGGGATGTCTCTTGTTTGCTGGTGCACTTGAGAAGACTGGGTCACAAGTTTTACCACTCCAGCCCATCTTTTCTCCATTGGTCCTGGCAAAAGTGAAGGAGCATTTAGCTCCTTTCCAAACACCAGTGGTATTTTTCCACCGTTGCTGCACTGTATGTAGTGTGCAGCGGTTCACTGACTGGAAAGAATCCAGAGGATGAGAGCAAAAGTTTTCCTCTCCCATCCTCCAGGAACAGGGAATGGGAGAATGCCAAGGGCGTTGCAGGGTGGTGGGCTCCAGCCTTTGGACAGGTGGGTGGTGTTGGTCTGCCTGAAGCTGGGGAGCTGCTGAATAGCAATTCCTGGCTTTTCTGAAACTGGACCGGATTGCCCTCACCTTCTGACTGCTCTCCTCGTTTCCTCCCATTTCCGATGCTCAGGCAGTCTGTTCAGCTTGGAGACGGTGGTGCACAGGGGTAATTAATGCCTGTGCCCCCTGGTCTGACACCTTCCCAGCTGAGAAGCTTTCCTCTGCAATGACAACAATAACAGAAGATCTCCTTTCTACTTTGGTCAAGGGTGGAAGCTGAGCTCATGTTTGTATATCCTGGCTGTTGAGATGGAAAGTGTGAACTTTACAGAAAATGAAATCTGCAGAGAAGAATGATGGAGGGGGAGGGGGTCACTCTAGAGAGAGGCCTGCATACGGAGATCCCATTATGTCCAGACCTCACAGTGTCTCCCCACTCATTCATGCCAAGCTCAATGTGGGCTGGGTGTGAGGCAAAAGCCTTCAGGCTTAGCGAAGGAGAGAGGCCCCAGCATGTGTTGCTGTGCTTAGCACTGGAGTCTATACGGATGCTGGCCAGCTGCCAGTCACACTGGCATGGCTGTTATTAGATACCATTGTGTTAAGCTTAGCACTTTTTGCAGGCCAGATAAATTCCTTTTGTGTTTTCCCATGCTCCTGACACATTTAGAAGAGTTTCAGCTTCATAGAGAAAAGGCATGAGGAGTATAAACAAGCTCCTAATGTCCAGTGGGCATGGGTAGGGAGAGAAAGTTGGGGCAAGATGAAATCACCCTTCCTTAACTCAGTGCAGTTGAGGTTCATTATCTGTTGAGCTTGAGTTGATGTTTTCTAAATAACTACAAAGGGAAAGACATTCCCTGAATTGCCTTTTGCAAAGGGGTCAATTAGATCACTTGAGCAAATTGCGAAAAGAGAAGTAGATAATTAGAGCTATGGGGAGCTGCACAGTGGCCATCCTAGTTGGCTTGTGTTGACCTGTTTGTGACTGGAAAGTCAGTTTGGATAAATTTTTTGTGCTTCATGATTTTTCTTTCTTTAAATAACGTGATTTCAATGCCTAAGAAGGGCCAGAAATTGTGAAAGAAAAGACTAGTGTGTGTACTTTCCAGCATTCCTCCATGAGGCAACCCTCACCTGTCCCAGCACAAAGCTGGGTGAGATAACTCCCCACGACACTTCCAGCTTGCAAAGCAGAAGTTGCAGATCCTATAATCTAGGACTTTTTTGGTGGCCTTTCTTTTCTCTTAAAGTCTGTAGTGAGGTAAATTGAGACTGATACTCTCAGGACCCCATGACTGCTCATCCTTTGTGATTCCCCTCCTCTGTTCACCAAGGCAGCATTAGCAAACTCTTACAATCCCCATTTTAGCTCCTGCCAGAGCTACTCTTCTGGTGATATGTTCATTGGAGTTTTAGCTGTGCTTGGGGAAGCCACTCTGTGGTTGTCTGCTTTTTTCCACTTGCTGGAGAAAGACAGCTTGCCTCTTCTTTCCTCTCTTTGCATAATGCCTTAGTCTTCTCTGCTGCCATCCCTAAACCAGCACATCCTTTAGGGAAGGCCCTATTCCTCTATGAGTCCCAACATCTCTCACTCAAATAAAGGGATTGGGCTACCTCTGCCCTGTAGCTGCAGGCACAGCAGGGCAAGGGTTTATAGAGGGGAGGAATTTGTCTGGAGTCCCAAGAAAATAACTGGAGATCTGATGGATGTAGGTGGGGTTGAGGACACCCCACTACAGTATTAAATTCCTACATTGAGCAGAAATCCCTCTCCTCTAGATGTGCAAATATACAAGATGCAGCCACACTAAAGAGGTACCACTGTCAATGTCAATGTGCATTAGAAGCTAAGAAAGGAGGCAAGATGAGAAGCTTTTAGTATTGAGAGCTGGGGAGAAGGCTTTCGTATTAAGAGTTGGGGGGGAAAGGTCTTGAGAAACCATTTTTAACTATTCCACTCAAAGCTCTTTTGTTAGTTCTCTTTATAGTCCTGAGCAACTAAGTTTATGCTTTCAGGATCATTCCCCCCTGCTTTGTAAATTACTCCATGAAGTCCTGTGAAGCTCCTTGAATAATTTTCACAGCTCAGGGTATGGCACATCTCACCATTTCCAAAGCTATACTCTTTTACTTCCCCATGAAGTGCTCTGCCAAATACAAATAGTACAGATGGAAGATTTTCATGCCAAATGTCTACCTAATGATGGCTTTGGGGGGATGGTTCAACACTTTCAGCTAAACTCAAACAACAGGTTCCAAACATGAGATTAGAGGGAGAGATATTTCATTAAGAAAGTCTGAACTTTGAAGTAAGGACTTGAAATTCAGCATAGGAGTGGGTGCCTTTATATGTGATATGCGCTTTTTTCTGTGTCCCTGTGAAAATTCTTCTAAGTTTGACCAACATTCTAACCTCTAAATTAGTAAGTCTGTGTTTCCTGAACAGGAGTTTTTTCAGACATTGCAGCTTTGTCTCCCGAATACCCACAGTTTTCTGGGCATTGCCCTGGCCCCATAGCTCCAGTGTTGCAGATTGACTGGGGCAGAGCTTTCCCCATTTTCTTTCCCTCTTCCCCATTTTCTCCTCTCTTACCTGCTTTCAGCATCTTTTCTTGTGTGTCCCCAGTGACAGGGTACAACAGGGACTAGGTAGCTGTTCAGCATCACAGTTAGTCTAGAGATGGTCCTTGGTGTGCCCATGGGCTCAGCTCTGCTGTGCAGAAAGAATAGAGCAGGACACAGGCTTTGGAGTGGGGATGAGGGAAACAGAGGAACAATTGGGAATATAAACCCACAGTTCAAATGACAAACTGTGAGCCTGGTCATCCTAGTCTGGTAGACGACCCAAAATTTTTCTCCTTTTTTTGTAATTCCTGCATTATTTCTTGTAGCTTATGAAAATCCATAATGTATAAAGGATGTCTTGTTGTATTTCTATCCTCCTTTTGCTTCATGCTTCTCAGCTCCTGTGCAGCTGCTGTGAACATCCTGCATAAGAAAGTTCTTCTCATGGGTCATCCTGGACACCTCCTGACGTGGGGCCTTGGGGCATTCTGGAAGTTGATGGATGTAGGTGCCCCATGGGAAAATGAACTTGCAATCACACATTGGTATTGCATAAGCAGCTCCCAGTTTTGAGGCCTGGACTTTCAGTACTTGGATATTTTTCATACGGATTTTAAGCATGATTTTAAAATATGATGAAGTAGAGTTGTGGTTTTGTGAAAGCAATTTTAAACCTCAGCTGTAGCACTGTTCTCAAATGTACCTGGTGTGTAAATGTAGCTGAACAAAATGCACAGACCTAGGAGTTCATAGTTCCACTTGAATACTGTGTACTCAAGCACAAGGACATTTCCAAACAGAAATAATCTTACCATTTCCACAGAAGTTAGCAAAACACATAATCATCATTAATAGGCTCGTTGTTATGCCATTTATAAGATTAAGGCTGCTTTCCATGTTAATCTCTCCAGCACCCTAGAGAAGACATACTTCCCTTTCCTTCAAAAATAATACAAGAATTAAAAGCTTCCAGTATGAATCCCACTGAATGAAAATCTCCGAGATTTATATGTATTTTAGAAGAGCCTTATAGTAAAGATTATTTTACAGTTCTGTCTGTCATGTTGCTACTTGCAGTCACTATAAGCCTGTATCAACTTTAAGACTATAATCCTGCTCAGGTGCTCCAAGAATACTAGGGAATTTGAGAACCATGGTTTATAAAAAAAATCTGAAAAAGGCTTCCCACTGTCTCAAAGTGAAATGTGTCTGATGTGATGATGAAATCTGATGGTAGATTGGAGGGGAAGCTGTGACCAGACTGCAGACAAGATGTACAGCTCACTAGAGAATGCTTCGAGCCACCAGGACACGAGGTAGGAATGCTCCACCCATCCTACATTAGGCTGGGCAGTCTGGGAGAGACAATCAAAGGCAACTCTATTTCTCCATTGGTCCTCAAAAGTTGGAATTTCATGCCTGAGTTTACAGCAATTAGAGGAGTCCCAAATGTTTCTTTGAGCTGTTTCAGGCACCCCGGAGTTTTACTTAGATCTGCTCAAACATGAATATTCCCCGGTGAAAGAGCACAAATGTCTGTGACATTGCAATACAAAAACCAGCTGACAACAAATGACATCAGAGACTTTTACCCATACCTTTGTTACCTGGTAATGATTGAAAAATAGTTAGAAATAGGCAGAGCAGTGACAAATCCTATTAGAAAATCTAGAGACAGGAGCTCATTTCAGTTTATGTTATGATTATGGTTTCTGCTAATTCACATGGATTTGTACACAAGAATAATTTCTAGACACTCAAGTAAATTCTCACTATGTTAAAAATTATGAAAAGCAGCTTAAAAAAATCTATTATTCCTCAGTTTGGGGCCAATTTTTTCTTGTTGTTTTATACCATCTTTAAAACTTTCATGTATTGATGGTAGTCATGAAGCAGATCCAGAATGATATGGCTGAGGTCAGTGATTATCCGCTATAAAGTTCAAGCAGATTGCAAACAATCTACTATGTGGAAGAAATAAATTTCTCATTATTCTTCAAGGTTAAACGAGCAATAGCTCTGTAGCAGCTTGTATCTAAATTACTGAATCAGAGTTACTAATCCTGTAGCTGATGTTGTCATGTTAAAAGCTAAATTAAATTTTCCGAATTATTAGGGAAAAAACGCAAGTTCCATGGTTTGATATGCTTAACAGTGGCTAATATAATTAAGACTGTAATGGATTTCAGTTACAGAAAATGACAGGAAATAAGGAAATACAATGAACACTGCACAAAGGACTATGCACGGTTCAGTCTGGAGCTCCCCAGAGATGTATTACCAAGTCCAGGGAAGATCAACATATCATGAAATTAGTTCCAAAGTGTTTTCTAGAAGCATTTGTGTCTCTGCCTTGAAATTGCTTTGCTATCCTTCCTAGTTGTAAAAAGTTCAGACAGCCATTCAGAGACTGAAAACACCCTTGTTAAGCGAGCAAGCAAAAGCTACTGAAAGTGAGACGGCAAAGCAAATAGTTTTCAGACATGGCAGAGTCTTCAACTACACTGGGGGAAAAATGAGTGGAAGCAGAAAGGTGTGCATTGTTCAGCCAGAGTCAAGCAAAACCAGCACTTTAAAGCGGACACTGCAATATTTTTTGAGGCAAAAATACAAAAGGAACATCTCCTGCCATATGGTAAACATTGCGTATTTCAACAGAGCATCCACAGCACTAATGAGAAGTTAACAGCCGTGCTACAGAGATTGTGATTTCATAGGATCAGTGGCTGTTCTTGCAATAACTCAAGACAAGTGGACTTTCCAACCAATAAATAAGACATATTTTGTACTGGACACTGACTGTTAAAGATTCTCTCCACACAGGTGATGCTTGAAATGTAGTGATTTTATCTCCACTGAAAAGTATGTGTATGAGTTATGTTTTTATGTTACAAATCTGAAGTCTTGAAAAATGCAATAGGTATAAGCAGCTCTTATTGAATTAAAGATGGGTTGAACCTTCAGTCTTCCCAGACAGCTGCTTCCATTGGAGGAGGAAGAGAGCAAAACCCTGAGGAAGAGTTTGAGAACATCTTCAAGATGATAGGGAGGCTGTCAGCACAGTAAAGAACAGGGCTGCAAGTATCCAATATTATAGGATTCACTGCAATGTGAAAACTCATTCTGTCTTAAAGCAGAGACTTAGAATAGTTCTTGGATGTGCTAGTCATGCTGAGAATCGTATTAGGAGTGGGAGAAGGGAAATTATTAGTACTTCTGAGGAACTCTGGTTCCTCAAAAGTACTGAAAATGTAAAAAGGCAAATTTTCCGTTACCTGAAAGGAGAAAAATATTGAGAGATGGAGGTGATGCCAAGTATTTTATATGCTAGATGCCACAGCAGGATTCTGGCAAGAACACCTCAAAATACAAAGCACATATTTGTGTACATTCAACACACTCTTCAGGAGAAACAATTTCTGCAGTCTGTGATGTGGGTTGTGTTTAGTATTCCAGGTGTTTCCCTAGGAGAGTGAAGTGAATTTGGGGTAGTATGGAGGGTATTTGGTCATACGCATCATTTTGACATTGGGAAAAGCAGCAGAAGAGCACTATAAAGTCCTCAGGCATCTTAAGAGCTCATGTTGCTGAAGTAAAACTAAAAAAATTGCATATATAAATTTTTTGCCATGTAAAAAAAGGTGGGGAGAGGTATTAAAGCGATGAGATGTGATGACAGGTCTCAGGGTGGTCAGAAAACCACCACTTTTCATGCCCCAAGAGATGTGGAAGCCACAGAGAGTTTCCTTGGACCAGTGTAGTGCATAGGAAAGTTAGCAACTCCCTCATTTACTTGAAGTAGCAACTGTAGCTCTTGGGCACAGAGTGTGACAGATCAAAAATGCCTGCGATGAAAGAAGACTCGGAGAAAGCAGAGGGTGATGTGCTCAAGAAGCTCAGAAAGGGATGCAGGGAGTGACCCCTGAGAGCGGTCTGGAAGTCATGGAGTGCAAACTTTCCAAAGCCTTGGAGGCTGAAGGAGTCAATGAAAGACGCCAAAGTCCTGGGGGACTGGAACAGTAAATGCAAAAGCAAGCTGTCCACGGATGCCTCTGAGGAGAGTGTCAGTGTGCCTTTCCTACACCAGTGTGATCAGAGCTGGAAACCAGTGGCTTGTATGTCACACACACCAACAAAAACAGAGCGTCAGCATGTTCAAATAGAGCAGGCAGCTTTGGCCCCAGCCCACAGGTGTAAAATTTCACTTCTTTATTTATGGGAGGCCAGTGTTAGCTGAACTGACCATAAAACCTCCCCAACATTGCCAAGAGGGACCTGGTAACTCTCACGCTGTTCAATACATACACACTTTTCTCTTTTAAGTACAATTTGAAGGCAAATCTGGGAAAGATTTGGTGGTTTCAGAGTTGTTTCAGAACATTAAATAAAAGAACAATGGAGTAGAGCTCAGAATTAGATGCCACGGATGATATTTGAGATAAAATAAAATAAAACAAAACCTAAAGCATGGTACTTGTCAGATGGAACATGGACTCCAAGCTACAGCTAGAGATACACTTCAAACCACTAGTTGAGAATGGTTAGAATAGCCCCTCCCTCAGTTTGAGGGTAAGATCTCTTTACAAGGTGGAATTTTGTTTAAAGGTGTGAGGGTGTTGAGTCCTAATGTACTACAGGAAAAAAAACCCATGCTGTTAAAATGCGTGAAAGAGAAGGGAAGCAGTTCCCCTGGCAAAAGAATAATTGTTCCACAGGGAAAAGTAAGCACATGTTTATTTGTGCTATCTGCAAAAACACTGTGTAGTTGTTCTGCACTCCTATTGTAAACAATAATACCCTCAGTTTATGCTATTGCAATTTAAGCAGCTGTCAAATCTAATTTTCTTTTGCATGGTATTACTGATGCAGTGAGGTCTGATAAATTAATGCCAAACTGTGGTCACGAGTTCAAGCATTTGCAGGGTGAATTTGGGGGTTTGGCCATGAACTACTAATTGCTATTATTCCAAATATAACAGATGGGTGGGAAATGGTGTAAAAATATCTAAAGAAGAATGCTTAGTCAGACTCTGATCCCTGTTTAGATCTGTTAAATTGCAGATTGTCAGCATGGCTTGTCACTCTCTGAGGCTTTGCTGAGTAGAAAACTAAAGCCAAGAATGGTCCAAACAATTAGAAACTGATGTCAGAGATATTAACAACCTGCCAAAGTGGGGAAAAAAAATCAACGGGCAGAGGGAAAGAAAGATAGGATTCATGGGGTTGGAAACTGCCTCCACTGCTTGAGAATGACGCATTAATCCAGGATGATATGAGGTCATCACCTGTGATGGGCCTTGTCTGTTGGAGTACTGAAGCCACTTTATCCAGTTCCCAAAGAGACGGAGATGCTGAGCACCAGGAAAAAGCATCAGCAGCCTGAGGTGCAATAGCCCTCAGATGTGAAATCACTGGAAGAGAAGGGTTGACTCTCTCCTGAGACCAACATCACCGACCTCCTGGTTCAATTTGAAGAGTCAAGTCTGAGTGCAAGAGACTTTGTAGCCCTAACCAACCACTGTTAGTCAGCTTAGCTGACAGGTCAATCATAAAGTTTTTAATTATACCTTCTGTTAACGGTGGGCTTTAGCTCTTGTTATCAGCTTATGACTTGGAAGGCAGGATGTGGCATTGAATGACACAAGGAAAAACAGTGCTTTCAAGACAGAGAGTCCAGGCTGTGCACTAAAAAAATACTGATCACTGGCATGTAAGTTCTTGGGAATGCACTCAGAATCAAGGTCTTGCATGTGGTTCCCAGGCTAGGCAATGAATCAGGATGCAACCATGGTGTAGTACACAGCTGTGCACAAAGGCTAGCTGCATTTTCTGGATAGCTGCTGGCTCTGGCACTACCACAGTGGCCAACCACGTGGGTGGTGCACATGCAGTCTCACCAAGGATTAGGTCCTGGTGGATCCCAAGAAAGTAGTCAGGAGGAAGCCCTTCTTTACAGGATAGCAGCCCCTAGGTGACTTCGAAAGCGCCATTCAAGAGAAATGTGACACCCCTGGGATGTGGCTAGTTCTGTGGTTTGGTATGCTTTAGAAGCATCCAGTGGCACCTTCATCGGGAAACTTCATGTTCTTGAGCTTTTTCAGGCACTAAAATGACTTTTAAAGTCTGACACCTTCTGCCAGCTGCATCCAGGGTTCTTTCTGTGTTCTCAGCCTCTGTTTTATGGGGAGCTGCAGTGCTCCAAGGCCGGCCTCTTGCTGGTGGAGTGCCTTGTGACTACTTTCCTCAAGTAAGTGCTCCCCACTACCACTGCCGGTGTCTTCTCATGCCTTGCAAAGCAGGGTGTTCAGCAGCTGCAAAGACCACAAGAAAGAACCAGAGAGGCTGGGCCAGGCACTTCAGAGGCAAAGAGTGGAGTGGCAAGCGCAGCAAAGTTTGACCATGAAAGCTGGGGAGAGAGGAGGTCAAAGTCTAGACATTTGGGAGCAAAGGTTCACTTTGAATAGAAAAGGGGCCCTGGTGGCCTCTAAAATTACCATAAATGTCTGTTTACAGGAAGTGGTTGAATGGAACAGATCAAGTTAGGGTACCCGAGGGCCTTTAAAACTTGGAGAAATCCTGTGTTTATGAGGTAGAGGGGAATTGGTCAGACCTGGGAACATTGGAAAGTTGTTGATGAACGGACTGCCTTTAGCCAACCACAGCTCTGGGAAAGCAGGGCTCAGCTGACACATGCCTCTGCAGATAGCAACCCAGAGCAGTGTCCAAACTGCAGAGCATATACAATCCATGGTCACCTTAATCTGCTCACAAAATAAGTGGGAAAACCTCCCCATGGGGTAAAACCTTAGGTACACTCGTGAGCCTTGTTTGTGTTGCAGTCTGTGCTCCCTGAGCTGTTGAGCTTGTTCTCCTGAGGACATGAACATCAGTGATCTAACACAAAAGGTCTTAACCAGTTGTCTGACTCTGCTCTCTTCAGTCATTGTATGGCTAAAGAGGCTGGGGAAAAGAAGGGAGTGGGGGAGAAGAAAAGCAAAGCAGAAGAAAAATGGGGCTCCCAACTACTGGCATGCACATCTCCATATAGACTAAGCAGCAAGGGCTCACAGTTAGCAAACTGCTCATTAGAGCCAAGGCATTAAGTCATTTCTCCAGGGAAGAATAAAGCTGAACTCAGAGACCAAACCTCTGCCAGAAAATGTAGGGCAGGGGGAGGGGAGGAGAAGTGGTTCGGAGTTAAAAGGAGGCATAAGAGAAACCCAGAAACCCCCCCAAGCAGAGGAAATAAATGGATGGTGGGTAAACCAGGATCATGAAGGGGTTGAGGGGAAGGCAAGGAAACAAAGGCAAGTAGAAATGAGAGCAGGTGAGCTGTGGGATAACTACAGTGTTATAACACAGTAATTTTTCAGACTACAGTCTTTCTAGGCTTTGGTGTAAACAGTTAAACAGGGAGCAATTTCTGCCCTGATGGAGAAAACAGCAAGTACTTAAGGAGTTTTTGGCTACAAAGTCTGTCAGCGCCCTGGACCTAGTCTCAGCCCTGACTGCTAGCTCAGCCTCCAAAGCAATGCCTCAATGCAGTGTAGCAATGCAGAGGTGCCCAGCCCTGACTTGCCCAGGGACAGATGGCAGGCCTGCCTTTCTGGTAACCCTGTGTCCCTGGGGGAGGCTCAGCGGTGCTCAAAGTAGCTCCACAGCACCAGATTCCCTGCTCTGCTCAGGCTGTCCTTACACCTTCAGCAGTTTTTCTGTCCAAAGCACAAAGGGGTAAGTTAGTGGAGATTCAGGCTCACTAGAGCCTTTCACTGGAGCCTCCATCTGGCAATCCCAGAGCATTCCTGAGAGGTGAAACCACCTCACTGGCTGGCTGTCACGGTGACTGTACTGCAGTTGTAGCTGTATGGATCGGTGACGTGTGCTGCCCACCAACACCTAGCTGTGCACTCCAAATTGGAACAAGGCTTCTCATCCTGCTATTATCAGCTTCAAGAAAAACTTTTGACCTGGAGTGAATGTATGCTTCAAGTGGGACCTGCAAAGCCCATGTGGGTGGTGATGTTAGGTTATTGTATCTGCGCCCCCTGGGGCATGCCCCCACGCATGGGTTAACAGGAAAGGGATTGTTTTGCAAAGCCAGCAGAATACAGAAGAGGCTATAAATCAGTACATGGATACAGAGGATTTTATTCTTAGGAGCCCAGCAAAGGGGAAATGTTCTCTCCAAAGGGGAATGGGTATTTGTGAAGAAAAAAATGTCATTTTAGGCTTTTCTAAGATCTCTACCCTTGGAGATTTTCAAAACACAGCTGGATGAGGTTTTGAGCAATCTGATCTACCTTTGTACCCATGCTGCTGCTTATTGTCTGCTCCAGAGAGCTGGCTAACCAACTCTTTGGGTCTTCTTCTGAGGACAAATTCAGACTGTTTTGTCTCAAGAGACTGGTAAAGGTAATTTTAACTAACCTGCCTGTTTAGCATTGCATGGAGTTAAATCTAGTTAATGTTAGGCCAGCTGAGCTCTGTTGAAATTTTGGTTGAAGGAAATGGAATTGATAACATGTTCAGCTGCTTCAGCTGTGTCCTAGAGATGTCTGTCCACTTGGCCAACCAATGGCTGAGTGAAGAAATTAAGAATTCTTTAAGAATGCTATAAGAATTTAAAGGTGTGCAGATGTGGCACTTATGGTCATAGTTTAGCGGTAGACTTGGCAGTGTCAGGTTTATGGTTGGACTCGATGATCTTAAAGGTCTTTTGCAACCTGAACAATTCTATGATTCTGTGCCTGACTGAATCTGTTACCTGAAGGAAGTCAAGGGAGTTGTAATTTATTCTGAATGAGTGGTTATGAATGGGGAAATCACACTTTGGATAAACACAATTACAAAATTTAAAAATAATTTGCTATAGGTTTCAAAAGAAACACAGTATTTTGCATTGTGCTTAACTTCTAATAAGCTCTGACAGTCTGGGGTCTGCATTTGTGTGGGGTTTTCACTTTATTCTTATGTTGAAGATGATTTGCATTTAATATGCATCTGGAAGTACAACAACACATTAGGCTGGTATGGATGTTTCAAATTAAACTTCCTCGGAAAATACTGGTAAACAATGGTAATACTAAAAAAGGAAATGCTATGAGAAATTCCTAACTTAAAGCAGTTATTTAAGTGGTGTATGATTTTCCATCTTCTGATCATGATTTTGCCTCAGGTTTTGTCAAGCTAAGCAGCCTATAATTCCCTGCCACATATACTCTTCAAGCATTGACACATCACTAATATCTTCCAGTTCGTTGGAGTTTCTTTGTCCTTCCAAGATGCATTAAAAGCTATGATTGCATCCAACAGTGCTGTTGACCCTGTAGTGGAGTCCTGGTCCCAGCTCCTGACTACTTTATTAACTCTGAGGGGTTGTTGTTTGCCTGTGTATATTAAAGTGACTCTTACAACACTTAAACACAGTGATCCCCATTTTATGTAATCTTTGAACTCACCCTTTCAGCTCATGTTACAACCACATTACAGGGATCTTCTTCTTTTTTTTTTTTTTTTTTTTTTTTTTTTTTTTGGTAATATGAGTTCATTACATGCAAGCAGGTTCAAGACAAGCAGCAAGACTCCCTGAAGTCTACTATTTTCCAAAGGAAAACAGCTGCCATACACAGACCTTGAATTATCCTTATCCTTAAAATGTGGGATCAACAGGATTGTTTCTGGCTTTGGACACCAGAAGAGTCAAATGACATGTGATCAGAAAAGGTTAAAACTTGCCACCTCATTTTAGTTCCAGGTTTAGGAGAGATTTGCAGACCAAGGAAGAAAGAAACTGGCACTAGTCTCACAGATTCATCTCCTGCAACAAGCTAGGGGGGAAAAAAAAGCAAGGTAAAAAGAAAAGGAGGTCTGAAAAATCTCAACTTATGTATATTTTTTACTGGCACAACCCACCCTTGCTTAGCACGGGCCAGGCTGCTGCTATGGGGACCCTGCTAGGAGCTCAGAGGCTCACGGCATGCATGAGGCAATGGAAAAGCAGCAGGCAGGGACTAGAAATGGCTGAACTTTATTTTTCCAAAGTGAAGATCTTAGGTGGGCTGCAGATTACATTGGAAATCAGACCCTACACCCCAGGATCCCGCAGCTGTCCCTCTCCCCTCTAATTTTTCTCTGTCAGATTCAGAGCTATAATTAACCACAAGGTCTTAGTGATACTATGTGAAAGTCTGTGTGTGTGTGTGTTTTTGTGTGTGTGTGCACGCCTGGGCTTACTTACCCAAGTGGGCATAATCCCCTACTGAAGATTGACAGGTTCACATGGAGACTAACTTTTTAACTAATTCACTTCTCAATGGTCCTATTGCTCTCTCTTCCCTTTACTTCCCACTTCCCTACAGGCTGCAAAGGGCATTGTGATACTGGACCCACACCTCCACACAGAACCATCAGCAGTCATCCCAGTACACATCCACAAACTCCTTTGTATTAGCCATGATAAAAATACTCAGCCAAGGTGCTTATTGCTGTGCTTCTATCTCTAACTGAGCGACGTTTCTCAGAGTAGGCCCCTCAGTATTTTCCTGGGATCAAACAACGTTGGATTAGAGCATGTTGAAGGGTCCTGACTCGGCAGTGGCTTGCCAAGACCTTGAAGCAAGACCTAAAGGCCAAAGCACACTTCTCTCGCTCACAGGAGGAGCTGTATTTGAGGCAACACACTAATCTTCCATATTTCTTATCTCAGCAATTCCATTTAAGACACCTGGTATTCAACCACTGAGAGGAAAAGGGAGAGCATGATTTGGCACAAAAAAAATAAAATGAACAGGACTTTTTTTGAAAATAAAGCTCCAGGGTATTTTAAACATGAAACATCCACAAAAATAATAGGAAGATGCTCAACATTTTGTTTCAGGAAAGCAGAGGCGGCTTAAGCTGTGCTTGCACGGTCCTGGCTTTGTTGAGGTTGATGTACGAATTAGTAGGAGAACAGGAAATTCTAGCCCATAAAAGGACTGCCCTAGTGGTTCTACAGGAAAAGAAAAACTCTGAAAGAGTCTATGAGGAGGAGATCACTTGATCTCACAGTGCATGACAACACAGAGCCACAGATTCCTATAATTCTAACCACAGGTTCCTACAAACTGCAAACTGCTAAGCATTGCAGCCCCATTTCATCTGAGGAAAAATGAGGCACAGTGAGTACATCTGTGATGCAGCTTGAATTTTCATTGATTTTCATAGTATGGCACTGAGCTACTGTTGCTGCCGCAGCATGGATGATTCTCAGCAGGATCAGGAGTGACTGCTTACAAGGGTTGGTTGATTTAAATCCCACCTTTGCCTACACCAGGGTAACATGCAATAGGTCCACCCTGGAACCTGCTTCTGGTTCCTTTATCTGTCTTTGCAGCTGCCATGACAGGTACAAAACAGGTAGTAGACAGAAAGAATTCAGTTCTAGAGACTTGGCTTTGTCATGCTACACGTAAAGCTCCCTGCCACTGGAAAGCCAGAGAGTTAGAATAGCTTGGTGTGTCTGGCAAGGCAAAAAAACACACGATATTTCTTTTTTCTTGTTGAGGTTTAAATTTAAATGAAGCATATGCATGCCTAATCCATTCTAATCTATCTGGGTTCTTATATCCCATTAATCACTGACTTGTATTAGCACCTCGCACTGTCATCTGTGCCGCTGCAGAAAGCTGCTGAGACCACCATCTCATCACAGGCATTCTGATGACTTGTCACTGGATTTTGTGGGAGTAGCAAAACAGCTAAGAAGCCAAAATCACTTCCCGTTGCAATGCTTTAGAGGAATGATACAGGCGAGAATTGATGTAAGCTAATGGTCTCAAGCATGAGTGACAGACACTACAAAACCCATGCTGTAAAGCACTTATTTCTCAGAAGTTTTCACAAAATTGTACCACCTAAAGACAGTGTTGTTTTTCTCAAAACAAGGTGACTTCCAATTGATTGCTCCATTTTGTATTATAAAACTTGTTTAAGAGCACATATGTTAAAACAGTTTTACCAAAACCCAAATAAATAAAAAACAAGTACTGAAATAATCTAGGACGCATAGGGAAAGGCTATGGATTATTTCATAATTAACCGTCTTCCCACAAGTTGACTGGGAACACAACAGGGTTGAACTTCTTAAAAGATCAGCTTTTATTAGCTAAGCTATAATCTAGGTCATCTCAACTGTTTAACTCAAAGCTTCAGGACACTTTCATAGGGTTAAAATTTTATAAAGTCTGCATTCAGCCCAGGGCCCACCTAGTGGAGGTAGATTGCCCCACTCTAAATTAACTCCTACAGTTTCAGTTTATTTTTTTGCCTCAGCTACTTGGGAAATTTAAGCTGTTATTATGAACTATCCCCCAGAGGTGAATACACTTCAGTGGTACATGAAGATCTTGTCTTTTTTTAGCTATGTTTATTTTTCACAAGCTCTAAGATAAGCGTCTTCAGGTTTTGCAAGTGTGTATCTTGGTAGCACGTACCTTTTTCAAACCCTTTCCTTCTCTGTTAAGGGCTCCAACCCACACACAGGCACACACTTTCCCAGGTCCAGTAGTGGGAACATGAGATGGTCGGATCAGTCACTGCAGGTCAGTGACAACGAGTTTATGGTCTAAGGTATGCTTGGACAAAGAATCCATTGAACAATTTCAGACGAGAACAAAATAAGTGGAAATCCCAATCTGCCTGCAGACAATTGAGAAATAGAAATAATTTTTTGAATTAATTCATTTGATTAGCTTCAATCACAAAAAGATCGTGAAGGCATGGATCCGTACATAGCAGAAAGGCATATAGCATATTAACTTAAAGTATGCCCGAGCAGCTGACTAGATTTATAATCTCGACATAGACATCCCCCAAAAATCAAATTAGAAATAAAAAACCACAGGAAGCACTTACTCCTTATATTAAATTGAAAGCTACTTTTCATTAAATGTATCATTGTGTTGAGTTGAATTGTTTAAACTGTATTATTAGTATAGGTGGTGATCAGTTTAGAACGTAGACTGTAGGAGTTTTCTTGGCATTTAAATCCAGCAGTTACAGCTCATTTAGCTACGCTACCTATCTTGAGCTGCATTCAGCAAGCAAATTGCATTTTTGAGTGGGCAGGTCACAGGTGTATCTCATATGTACGGTATTGAAGTTCCACACAGAAGGACACTTTGGACATGGCTTTGGAAATTGCTCCCATGAAGGAGAGCTGTAGCCAGCCCTTTAGAACCAGTGAGGGGTTAAAAACTGTTCCCTTGAATTTATTTCTGATATTGGTAGAGGGTTGAAGCCGCCAGCCTGCTGATTGATGGGTTCACATGGGGCGACCTTCGCATTAGCAACGCAACTCTGGTTGCCCAGTAAACACAGGCAGATGGATGCAGCTCCACTGATTTTCAGCAGTGACGGATGGCAAAGGTATTTCTGATCTGCATCACACCCTGCAGATCCCAAGAAAATGACTTGGCACGGGGAGGAAGGTATTAGATTCGAGTGACAAATAACTACCTGACATCAGCTGAGGCTTCTTCAGAAAGGTTATGCTGCAAATAACCGGCTTTTACATAACTTTGTTTTCATGAAGCAATAGAAAGACATATGGTTTGTTTATCTGAGAAAATGTAATGCAGCTACTGTCTGATAAAAACTACTTCTTGGGAATATATACCCAAATAATTGTATTCCAGCACTGTATAGGGTTCAGGCTGGTTTTGGAGGGGGTTTGTTTGTTTGTAAGTTTAAAGCATGCATGTTTTAACTTGTTGCTATACTTGATGTTATGTATACTTTTTCAGTGGCAAGAATTAGCATCCAGACAAGACATTTACTCAGAGCTACTCTGATTTCATGAGGCTTTGCTTTGTTAACCCTTCAGTTCAAAAGTTCTTGACTCTTATTCCTTCTTCTCTTCTAATGAGTCAGTTGCTCCAGAAGCAAAACCAGCATTTTAATTAGGTGTGTGCTCAATAAACACTCATCTGAGCTCCAGACCTTTGTTTTCAAGAAGCAGCTTGTTTGTATATAAAAATGACTGGGGCAGACAAGTGTTGAGAAGGCTCCAAATGCTTTATGCCTATCTTTAGCTCATAGGTGTCCCTTCCGCAGGATAACATCCTCAAAATGTGTAGTGTGTGAGTGCATGTGTTCCTGTAGTGAGTTAAAATAACTGTTTGCACCTTCTGTGCCACATATTACCATTCCTGCTGGGATAATCCGGTGTGGTTGTATCTGATAGGACATCAATAACAAGCCTAGAACTTGGCAAATGTCATCTCCCCAAGATGGAGTGTCTTGTTTCTCTGCCTGTGTTGTGCTGTAAAGCTTCTGTCACTATTTAAACCTTCTCCACTAGAGACAGCAAAATTTCCAGGTGGCCCAAAGTCGTCCCCTTGTCCCTATGGTGAAGTCATTCTCCTGGTTCTCAATGCAAAGGAACACAGATTAATAGAAACAATGACCATAAAGCAAGTTTCTGGAATAGTTGAGGACAAGTAGAATCAGCATAACACTGCCAATGAACAAGGAACACTTCTTCAATTTCTTTTCCTTCTAGGGGGAGTTATCTTTCCCTAGGCTTTTAATCAGATTTACCCATTTATCCAGAACTCTGCACAAAGCAATAAATTTGCCTATACTTCTGTAACCATGCTTACAGGCTTTTCCCTTTATATTTAAATTATAATTTATTAATCTTTCGCCTTTTTTCTGTTCAGTTTTCCTACATCCTTAGTCTCCAGTGTTCATGTCTTTTTTCTCATCCCATGCCTCTGGCATGCTTGCTTGCTTCCTTCCTTCTCCCCTTCCTTCTTTCCCCCCTTCCTTCCTTCCTTCCTTCCTTCCTTCCTTCCTTCCTTCCTTCCTTCCTTCCTTCCTTTCATCAACATAGGCGAAAGAAAAGAGGGTTTTTTGGACAGTCACTATATGAATGTATGGATGTGGGTTCATTCTCATCTTCTACAGAACCTGTACCTTGCTGCCTGGAGTGTAAACTGCTTTTGCCCACTTGATCTTGGAGGCAGACAGCACTGCAGAGATGCAGTAGCAGACTGCAGTTCTCACAGTACGCCCTTTTCAATGGTATTACAGAATTTCTAAAAAATAAGAGCTGAGACCTGAAGAGCTGAAACTGGCTTAGTTTTCTTTCAGCAAAGCATGCTGTTCTCTTGGCACCCCACGTCTCTGATGAGTTTTCCCTTTTTTGCCTGTGGCACTCCTCTCGCCAGAAAGGTTCACTGCAATTGATTTTCAGCCCTTTCCCTCATGTCCACACACTTGCCTCCACCAGGCAGGGATCTAGCTGAATAATGCCAGAGGTAGTTCAGGAAATAAATGCTGGTTAGGGCTTGCTGCAGACAGCAGGAATTTTGGACTGCAGCACACCAGCACCTCCACAGTGACTTCCTGTGGAGACAAAATATGGGGAAAGATCTTCAGCATGGAGGTCCACATGGATCCATGCAAGTGGGGAAGGGGTGGCTGTGCCACTTGTCCCCACAAAGAGGAGCACTTGGAGCAAGGGTGTGCAATGCCAAGTGTTATGCAGAAGTTCCAAGACACATGTCCTTTCCAGGAGCTCCTAAAACAGCCGGGCTGGATGGTACCCTTTCACCAGTCCAGTGCAGGGTGTAGTTTGTTAATGATAGGCGGATGAAGTGTGAGGCAATTTTTTCCTAGTTTTATCTATATCATTGACAATATTTCCTTTAAAATGGCAAGCTGAAGATTGGGACATATTTATTAAGTCCTGTGAACTCAAACAATGAGCTCTTTAATACAGACTCAGAGAATTGTGTGCTCCCAAGAATAAATCCCGATGTTTGGAAAGGGCATATCAAACATAGATGGTGCTGTTTGAAGCTGGCTTTTGAGAATGAATGGTGGCAGTTACCCAGGGCTGCATGTCGGGGCACTCTGGTTTCACAAAGCTGTTTGTAGTCTGAAGCACTCAGCTGAGTTTTGTTTAGTTTCCTCTAGTCAGAATAGTCAGAAAAGCAGTGTGATGCCGGAGGGTAGTCATAACCAAAATGATTCCAGCTGTCAACACAGCAGAGAGACTTTTAATTTTGTGGGCCCTAAGCTAAAGGCCAGAGCGAGTGGCTGACACAGTGGTGCATGAAGTTCCCCCTGTCTGGGGCTGAAAGAGGGTGTGGTGGCCCTGGAACTCTGTGCTCAGCACCTCAGCAGCAAACCTGGCACATTCAGCAAGGTCCATGCCAGCGCTGCCTTGCTGAGTTGGAGCAGAGCGGGAGCAGAGCACATCTCCTGGGGCTGAGTCTGGGGTGTCCTGTGCAGCCTGTTGCTGCTCTCCTGATTCCAGAGCTCCATCCAGTGCAGTGTCACATCACCACCGTACCCAAAAACTTAAACCCAGCTCTAATTTCCTGTCCCATGCCATGCTCTTTCCCACATGATCAGATCATCAACCAGTGTGCAGCATATGTGGGCTGCTTATCTCCTCTTTCCACCGTGCAAACCATGTGTGTGTGCACATGACAGCAGCATGCACTGTCTAGGGAGCCAGTCCAGGCAATTCTGTCATTTACAGGTCTGTTCCACTGCAAAGGCACTGCATCACTTCCAGATGAGAGATGGCACAGAATCAAGCCCATTATATGAATTAATGGTCTGTATGGAGTTGCACTCGTTGATCCTTATGAGTTTCTTCCAGCTCAAGATATTCTATGATTCTCTGCAGGGCTTAAAATATGGCAGACACCACATATTCAGCAACAGTAGTGTAAGAACTACAACAGAAAAAAATCAGGATATGGAGAAGGCACTATTAGTTAAACCAGGGTGGACCACAATGATCTAGTGCCACAAGCCAGAATGAACCAACAATTACATATTACCATCAAAATCCCCAGTTAAACACTGAAGTGAAGCTCACATGTATTAGTGTCTAGAGACACTCCACAAAACTGTTGGAAGACATGAGTTTTTAGTCAATTTTAAGTCTCCTGTAGCTTTTTCATTCTGCTCAAATGCAAGTGAAATAATTGGAGTCATGGAGCATGGAAAAATCCCTGCCTGTCAAATTCAATAGGGATATATTTTCCTTGCTTTTCCTTCTAGGAAACCTTCTAGGCAAATTCACAACAGAAATGTGTTACAAATACTTTGTGTTGTTGTTATAAATTAATACTGTATGAAATAAAACATTTTTGGTAAATTCAACTAATTCACAAAAAAACCACTTTTGCTCTTTGCAATAAAAATAAGTTATTTATCTTCATATTTACACTTAAATAGTTTCTAGGCTATGAGCTGCCAGTAACCTCAAACTGCAGTCCTGCCGGGTCAAGTACTGTTTAGTCACTTGGGGTATTTTAAATACTAGTGTAGGCTTATTCTGCCTTGCTTTGGCAAAGCATTTGCCTGTGCTTTAGTAAGAACAATTCAAACCATATTTCTGAGCAAAGCCTGCCTTTTTTCTATTCCCTTATTCTATCCATTGTTATTATATGGAACTTTTATGAAGTTTTTAAGCTAGTGAGTGAATTAAGGGCCTGGAACCTTCAGCCAGAAGCTGTGAGTGGAAGTTGGGCTTTCAGGTACCAAAAATGGTCTTGTGCGATAACATCGACATTGCACTCCAGACTTCCTTGCACTTACAGTTTCTGATTTCTTCAGGTTTCAAGGAGTAAATGAGAACCACATAACACTGAGAACTGTCTCATCATGTGAAGGAAGAGGTTTGCTGGTTTTGGCAGAAGGCTTTGGATGGTATAAATTTTGAATGTGAGCAAGTATGATGCATTCTCTCCCTTTAGTCACAGTGGGTGGGATGCAGCTGACCAGATGTGGACATCTTCCTCTGAGTTGTATGTCTGGATGCACAGCCTTCCTTTACCCAGTGCTGGTTACTTCATGGTTATGTAAACATCTAAAACAATGAAGCAGATCAGGTCCTAAAAGTATTTATTTCCCTTTGTGACTTTCAAGAGGACGCAGACCAACCCACTGAGTCATAAAATGCTTCCTTGCAGACACCTGAATAATGTTGAATAATGTTGAATAATACTCTAACAATTTGATCCAACTGCCTTTGAGGTTAGCCTCAGACAATGTCACTTGCTGCGGTGCATTCCCAGGGGGCACCGAGCGTCCATCCGCAGCTTCAGGCACTGTCCGAGCTGCTTGAAGGCACAGGAGGGCTGGCGAAGTTCCTGTAGGGGTTCACCCAACCCAGCGATGGTCCAGGCGCGCTGAAGAACAAGAGACAAGGCAGAGGGGCATTCCCAGATGGTTTATTCAGCACCAAGGTTGTGCCGGGGAAGCACTGGCACGGGGGGTTACAGTTACATAAATACAGACACGAGTGGGGGGCGGGCGGGGAGGGTACAACATCCAGCAGGGGAGAAGAGCTAGGTTTGAATTTGGCGGGCTTTGTGTAGGATTACACAATACAGAGCCCTCTGGGGGTTGGAAAACCGATACCGGGGGCGGGAGGATACATAGCAGAGCCTGGCCATGAGACAGACCGAAACTGGCCAGAGCACACCACAACAGTCACTGGGTATTATATAGGTCTTTAAAGGCATTTGATGTGGAAGGCAGGGAAGAGGCTGTCACTCAGATAAGTGCAGGTAAAGGAATATTGCTGAGTTTGAGTGATGCCATGAAAGATTTCTGCAGAAGGTTAGCAGTGGTGTGTACATCTGTGACAGCCGACACAATGAAATGATCTCCCCTAAGCAGGCAGATGGAGGCTTAGACCAAAGTCATGACCATGCTGGGAATAACATGGGTGCTGCTGGAGATGGAGCAAAAACACAAACTGTTTTTATCACCCTGTCAAATTTATCCAGTGAACTTCCTTAAAACCACAGTCTCCTTTCAACAACTTAACTTTCCAGCTGGGAGTTACAAATGCCTGAGCCTTTGTGTCTCTCAGGGATTCTCTTGTGCTGTACTTGGCCTTTTCTTCACTCTCTTCCCCAAAAGCCATAGCAATGACAGCAGTGGCTATGCATATGACATGTTTTAATTCCGTTTGCAACCACTTCATGGTACGGTTAGCACTAATCATGGCCTATGCTTGCCGCAACAGAGTGTGTGCTTACAAGCCCAAGTGGCAGCTGGACACCCATCTGCTATGCGTGAGCTTGGGCTGTGTCTCCAAACAAAATTAATAGTTGTCTGATAGCGGAAGAAGGAAGAAGTCTATTTTCCGTAAGTGAATCTCTCCACTGTCCTTCTGCAGGGTCCAGTTAAGCAGATGGATTTACCTCCTCTAGCCTGTCATCCTTCCAGCACTATGTTGCAGGAAACCCCTGAATGCAGTGTGCCTGGCAGAGGTCTTCTGAAGGACCAGCTACACAAACAGAAATGCTGCTTTAGCCACTGCTATCAAATGACCTGCTGCATCCCTTCACTCTTCTTCACAAGACAACCTGGCCCTTCTGTTTGGCAGGTTCATTAGCAGGAGGAGAAATGGAGTGTCTGAGGTATGGCATTCTTGTATCTCTATAAAAGTTTTTATGGCTGTTATGATGAACGCTGCTATTCCCTCCTGTTCATCCCACCACTGAGCCCGAACTGGAAGTGAAAATGAAGAAGGAGGAGGTAGCAGCTGCAGCAGCAGTTCAATTTCACAGAGATAGCCATGAAACTAGGGAGAGGCTGAGAGTCTCTAGGAGGCAGCATTTGCACAGTGCTATAAGGAGAGGAAGAGGAGAGGTGCGCGTATTTTCTTACACGTGTTTCAATATGCCCTGATCTCTGACGACTTCCTTCTCCCTCCAGTGTGCAGAGCATGAAAGCACATGGAATAAAATTCCCACTGTTGAAATTCTCCAGGAGGAATGACTTTACAGGCTGTAAAATTATGCTCTGACAAAAATTTCTAATAAAGCTGAATATTTTTAACAGCTGAAGTCAAATTAGTCTTTAGAATCCTCCCCATCTTTGAAATAGGCTTGAATAAATGATTCCCATCACACAAGGAAACTCTCCTGCTTATTGGAATTGCTGGATTCTTCAGCACCCTTCCTTGGACAGTGAGTGCTTGACAATGAATGGCAGCTATTGAAACACAACACTGTTGGCCATGGGGGGACCTTAAA
Organism: Pomatostomus ruficeps; assembly: GCA_013400735.1. Lineage (NCBI taxonomy): Eukaryota > Metazoa > Chordata > Aves > Passeriformes > Timaliidae > Pomatostomus > Pomatostomus ruficeps. The sequence goes on along the minus strand of VYZT01038533.1, from coordinate 64,926 downwards.
ATACAGAAAGGGGATAGATGTACGTGGCTCAGAGCAGTGCTTCCTGTGACAGTACAGGACACTGACATTTATATTTCACTTATAGTCAAAACCTCTTGTGGGCTCCCTTTCCCTGGGCATGGCTGGGTTTTCCTTCATTTATCTTTCAGGCTGTAGTGGAAACCTGGGAACTGTTATGATGGAAAGTGTTTGGAGCTACTGACGCTCCAGGAACGGGACACCCAATGGAGAGGTACCATGCAGGACAGCTTGTCACTGCATTTACTGAAGTGGTTTTTCTGTAGAGCTAGGATCCCAGCCCAGATCTGTGTGGATCTGTATAGTGTGGAGATGAGATAGAGCTTCCTGAAGGTAACAATGAATCTCTTGCTTGTCTTGTCCATATAGCAGGGACACTGGTGGGCTGCACCTGGACATTTGCTCAGCTCTTCCTATGGCTGACAGTCATCTGGACCACACCAACACCAGCAGCTCCAAAGTCTTACCCAGGGTAGGAAAAGGGCAGATCCTCAAATGCTTGGATATCACAGGCTGTTTCTCCATGGGGTTATAACACTGCATCCCCTGGTGCAGGAAGGCAGAGCTAAAGCTTCACTGAGGGAAGCCTGGACACATCCGTGGTATCTGTCAGGGCTGCAGACAATGCCGGAGAAGCCTTGTGTCAGAAGAGATCACAAGCCTTGACTTGATGCGCCCAAAGCTCTCTGAATCCTTCACACCTCCTCAAAGCCCTTTCTCTTGCTCAACTGACATTTTTATAAAGTTCCCTGCTATTTAATCTCAGATAACCACGTTGCAGTTTAAATCAGTCATCACCAATCTGTTGTGGCCCTCCAGATCAATTACTTCCCTCCCAGCTTAGACCATTCTTGAAAATTTTTGCCACCTCCTATAAATATGGCTGTGAGGTTGCAAAGTGTCAGTTCTCCTTAGAAAGATGATTTATTTAAATAAGTAAAGAAAGAAGATTTGGGCTATTTTTAGGTGTCTTTATTTGATGCTATACAAAGATTTTCTCACCATGTTTCCCTGTTCAGCTATGCTGTCTCTGACTTTTCACCCAGTGGAAGAGGCATCCACAACAGTGGTCCCATGTGGCTCTCAGCGTCATTCACTGTCCAGTTTTGTTATTATGGATTTATTCTTTTTTGTGTGTTCTGCAGTAGAAACAAGGGATGTCCAAAAGACTGAGGTCATCTGAGGTAAGTGCAGTATCCAAATGACAGTTACAACAAGGAGTTTACAGTATGTTTCCCATGCACTTCAAGGAAGCATCATTGAAAAGCCCAGCTACCAGATGAGACTGGCCCAAAGTGAAAGCCTCAAAATGTTATCTGTAATAGGGAAGACTATTTGAATAGAACAGCTTCTTGTCAGGAAACTACAATTTTTTGCAGGGCCCGAGTTGCTTTTAATGAAAAATTCTTTATCTGAAAGTAAAAGGGTCTTTTCCACTCCAGAATGAGGCTAGACTGACCTAGAATAGCCAAGAGCTTGGCAGCTAAGGTATGAATGTTTATAGGAGGAGAATTGGGCTCATGTGTCTGAGTTAGACTTTTGACTTGGTTTTGAGCTTAGGTCACATGCTGGGTGAATGATTCTAGCATGTTGTTACCAGCAATTTCATGTACAATCTCTGTCCTTTTGTGGGCAGTTTTAAGAGGTTTTAGGCATATCTTCGTGCAAAACCCACAAAATTTGTTAAAAGCAAAAAAATATGGACAAGGTGGAAAAGCTATGTGTGTCCCAAGTGCTCCTGTTATTCCCATTTTCCAGGACAGAGGTGAACTACCTAAAGGTTCAATGACTTTCCTTATATTACTCAAGGAGTCAACAGCAAACTGATCTGGGACAACTCATAGTTGGGGTCCTCTTCCAGATATCAGAACTATTTACTTCTTCATTTTAGTTTAGATCCTGGAAGTTACAAGCCCGAGTTTTGTTTTTTCTAGAAGTCAGCAAGCATTTTATACAGACTGAACAAAGCTAAGTCACAGGAAACTGTGAGTTGCCTTATTCCCTGTCAAGCCTCTCACCTTCCGTGGGGTCAAGGCATCGTACTTCTGCCCAAGAGGTGATGGACAAGGAGTTCCTGCAGGCTCCTTTCAGAACGCTAAAAATAAGACTTCTCATAATATATATCAGGACTAATTAAGTTTTTGCTATTCCTCCCACAGAGGGTTATCAACATCGTTTACAAAGTGTCATCTTTTAGCAACTGCTCAAGAGTTGGCTGTTTCCCATCTCATCCCCTCTGACACGTTTACATGTTCTCTTTATAAAAACACACAGATAAAAAACCCCTCCCTCGTTGTGTCTTGAATATTTTCAACCAAAGAAAAAAAATCCCTTGCCAAGTTGTTCAGTAGCTGGAAATGACTTGTCACGTCCACAGACCAGAAATTCTTTTTATTTTTATATGACTAACCATGCTATGATTAATGGGTCACATTAATAGGCTCAAAATAAGTCTGGCACAAATATAGGGAAGGAGAAGGGTAAGTGGGATAAGGACTGGATGGGTCTGCTGCAGGACATCGGTGGAGTGAATGGCATAGCAGGCAGAGAGGAAGGAAAAAATGTTTCATGCTATTTGTAGCTCAAAATTACAGCTACAGATGGCGAGGCTGTCATGTAGCAAGGGCTCAGGACATGGAAAAAAGGCAACCTGCACTGCACAGACTTGCCTCTCCCTGAAAGCTGCTGTCTCTCTGAAAGGTACATGGGGCTTCATTGACCCAATAGTAGGGCAATACATAAAAGCTTGCCTGAGGCTATATCCATATCTGCTGGAGTGGTTTTCCCCAGTGTTTTACTATATAACATATTTTGCTATCCCTCTTCCATAGGCAATATTTTCCAGCTTCTTTTATCAGCTGTTATTCTATTTCACCTCATATTGTACGGTGATAATTTTGAGTGAAAGCGCCAGACACACAGTCTTAGCAAACAGGGACAAGCGTGTCCCTTCAGTGGGCTCTGAGAAGTACAAGCTCACAGCTGGTGCAGTTCGTAAGGAAGACAAAGCTGGAGTTGTGGTGAAGGATGGGGGTGAGGGAACACTCATTCAGGCTGCTGATTCAGTCTTGATCACCTGGTAGAACAGAACACCTTTGAGCAAAATTCAGCTTGAAAAAATACAAATGCCAGGACATGCACGCAGCGGGACAGAACGGAAAGCTCTCTTCAGCGTGGAGAGGCGGGCACACATCCTGGAAAGCAGAGGCTCTGGAAAGGTCATGAGGATGGGTAACTCCAGGCAGATGACTGAGGCAGAGAAGCAAGTCAGACACTACAGCTCAATGAGGAAAATGAGAAATGGAAAATGAGCAGTCCAGTTTTTTTTTATCAAGAAGCAGGTCACAGTCACAAGCTGTTATGACAGTCATATGCCCTCACAGACAGGTGGGATCAGAGGGCAGAGGAGACCACTGGACGTGGCTCTCCCTGTGTGTCTGCACAGTCTTGTAGTACCTCTGCTGCTGCAATCCCCGTGGCTCAGCTGCTGCAATCCCCGTGGCTCAGCTGCATCCCAGAAATATCCCCTCCTACAGGACTCCTGGCTGCAGCTGGCAGAGCTGACGTGGCTCTGGGCTCTCTGGAGCCACGGGCCAGGCTAGCACTGTGTTTCTTACAGAAAGCCCTGTGCAGCTGTGAGTGACCAACCGTGTCACTGTGAGAACACTTACCAGTAATTTCTAAAGTTGCTTTGCCATTATTTAGTGTCCGAAACAGCCTACAATGACTCATGTTTCTGAAATAAGAATAACATGAGTGTAATTTCATACTTTTTGCCATGGTGAAACCTCATTAAAAACTATGAGGTGTTTGGATTTGATGCTATTTGCACCTTTCCACCTCTGATGGCACAGATTCCTGGGGATAGGACTCTTCTGTGGGGACTAAACAGAATTTTGGTTTCTGGGAAACAAAAATCCTTTTGACAAAAACTGTGAAATATTTTTTTTCTGAGGGCCCAAAATAAGTGAAATCTTTCCCAGTGAGCAGTGGTAATACAGAAGATGTACATAGGCCTTTGTCAGCAACACATAAACATTTAGATTTCTGCCACAATGCAATAGCAGAGTTCTGTCTCAGGGAAGCAGATTGCCTCTTCTAAAATGGGAAGCCAGAAGACTGTGGATGTAATGAGATGTCTCCCAGTTGCTAGAGTATTACAGGATTGTCATGAAGCAATAGAAGGACTGCCAGTTCTGTGAATTCATCAAGGCTGAGATGCAATATGTCACCTTGTCCCTTCAGCTCTCTCTCCCCCAAGAAACTAAAAAAACCCAGCTCCTAGTGAGCTGAGCTTGCAACTTATAGAGTTATCCATACAGGCATTAGAAATAAATGCCCTATTACTTCCTCTGTCCAACTTACTATTGGATATTATACAACTAACTGTAATTTAAATATCACCAACTGTATATTAAGCATATTTAGCTATATTTAACAGTCCTGTGTTATATATCTTTGTTTGTGATAATATATTTGTCTATATATTTTTATAAATATGAATATGGAATATGTCTTACAGGGGGTCAGATATTTCCCATGAATATCTTTTTCTGAATGGAAATTTAGTCTTCAAGAGCTCTGAATTTCCCTATGGCATTTTTGCTGAAGATTTTTACTCTCCATTGGGAAAAATAAAATGCTTTGTTTTGAATTAGCTCAACCTAAATTGAAATACTTTGGTTTGTCAAACTGAATTAAAACATTTCATGAAGGGGCAGTTCAGCTTTAATTTATGTCCATAAGAGTTACTATGTGCCTTGTGGACATTTCAATTTATAGCCATCATACTCCCATAATGCATCATAATCGTCTCTCTCATTAAATTTTTGCAATGTACTCTGAGAGTCAGATGGCCACAAACCATCACAGGACGCTGGCTGGGAACTTCATCAGCCGAGCAACATGATGTATCACCCTCATGAGGCACCATAGCAGTTCCAAGGGACCCATGGTTATATCAAACCAGGCTGAAGCTAAACTTTTTCTGAGAAAGGACACATTTGCTTTCAGTAAAAACATTACTGTTTCAGCATTTCTTCCAGATATGCATCCAAAAAAAATGTTGATATCAGAACTTTCTGTAGAACAAAACATATAAATTTCGACATCTTCACTGTCTAATAAATAAGTTCTACCTTCAAGGCTTTAAGCACTTTTCCCTCTCTGTTGCACGGGGCATGCACGGTAGTTTTTGATGTAGCAAAGCATTGGTGACCTGCCATCTAGGTAGAATTATTTGCCGTGACTTGGGTCAGGAGCATGAGGGGAATCTGTTGAATTTCAATAAAAGCTTGAAACTTCCACATTTCCCCATGGGCATGAGAAATGGTAGATCAGAGGAACCAAGGCACAGGAACAGATAAATTGAAAAAGATGTTTTTAACACTAAAAAATAATATAAAGCATCAAAGTTAAGACTTTCATTTTAAAATACTGGGAAATTCAGAGTCATGATTGCCTTGGTGAGTCTATGCCTGCTAGTTGCATTCTGGTAAGGTCTTTAATTACATCAGCACACAACACAGGATATAAAGCTTGAAAAATATTTACATTACAGCTCTGGACTGAATCTATTCAGGCATAGAAATGTGACATATCTTGGAGTGATGCTGAAAGAAGGCAAACACTGTTACGGGGTGGGTGCTTAGGTGATGATGGAGCATACAGTCTGTTACGAGCTGATTGTCAGGAGTGTGTAGCACAAAGCCTGAACACAGCACAAAGGACTCTGACTCCAGTTGACTTTGCATGGAACTACAGGAATCCAGTATGCAATTACATAGGTTGGCCTTCAGACAGGACACCATAGCTAAGACCTTTTCTTTTATTAGAAATTATAAGGCAGATTTAAGGTAAGATTTTCAGGATGGCTTCTGCCAAGGCTGGCTCTCCAAGAGAGAAAAGGCAAGAGCAGTCATCACTGCCAGTATCACTTGGACAATGTTTACAGAGGCCATATTGAATCATAGGGAAAAACCAGAACAGTGATTTTGTCAGGGTTCAGGATTAAGGGACTTTCCACTTACATGGCTTTCATTTTTCATTAGGCTGTCAAGGGACGGGATGGTTGTGTCGCTTAAATATGGAGATCCACGCTTCAGGCGACACCAGGTGTAGGATTATGCACAACACCTGACTGCCCTTTCCAGAGCAAAGTGTTGACATCCCAGTCTGAGAATACCTTGGTCCAGTGTCTGGTTCTCTCTGTCCTTGAGGGAACTATCCCAGTTATGGAGAAGTTAACTACATGTAACTGAGAATTGTGTCAGATCAAATGCCCCTTTAAGGTCTCCCCAAGGACTGCTGTGAGGCAGCAGGCCTATGTTTAGAAGACCTCATAGGAGACTTATTTTGCCAGCAGAAGTGATGAGGTTTGCTGTATCAAAATTAGTGTGAGCTCTGGGTGCTGCCTTCAGCTGGCCCAGAGACAGAGTCCTATACATGTACTGTTCATGATCTTCACACAAAATATCAGCTGTCTTTCCCTTCTCTCTAACTCTTCAAGGTCATGAGAACACAAGATTAAAGTCCGTTGAAGTCCATTTGGCGCCATTCCCACTTTCTCTGGTGATGTATCCAGGGCACCCCAGACGTGCATACCACATAGATCCTCTCACTCAGTCCTTTGTCTTCCATCTCAAAGCCTTGTGTCTGTGTTTACTTAAGTCAGGTGTGCATTCCTAGACTAAGGGGAGACCAGTTCTTTCCCCTTTGTACCACATCATGCCAAAACAAACAAGGGAGATCAGACACGAATACAGAGGAAACTCTCTTCTCCTTCTCAGCTTGCTACCAGCCTGTAGCAGTCACAGAAAGAAATAGGTCTTGATTTTGCATTTTAATAGTCACTTGTGTTTTATAGGCTCGGATCTCAGATACATCAAAAGAAGGACATCCTCTAGAGAGATCCCTTTTTATATGCCACAGTTTGTTCATGAACTCGAACCAACTGGCTCCATGTGTTGCTCTGTTTGGCATCTCCCCAGAGGAGGAGGAGGAATCCCCCTCCAGTCCTCTCCCAGGAGGTGACCTCCGTTCTTGAGAAAGACAGGGATTAGCTGAGCCAGCAGAGCATGTGCATAATGTGGCTGGGGAGCACGCAAAGTGCTGCATGGCTTAGGCAGAGTCCTGTTACACAGCACTGACCACTGCAGGAAGAAAGGAACAGGCCTGGAGAGCACAAGAGGGGCTGGAGCACACAAGGTAGTGTTGTGCCTGGTCAACATCACCTTCCTGGTTAAAACAGGGGGTTTAAATCACAGGAAGGTAAATATCACTATTTTTAGATTGATCACTGTGCAGAACTGGTGTCCTAGGCTTATGAAGACTGTCTTAGTACTGGAAAAAAGAAAGGAGAAGGTGAAGGAAAATCAGAAAATTGAGTTGGTCATGATGATAATGCAGGCATAATATATTCATGTCATATATAGTTTATGTAGATGCACACACACATGCAGTAGCACATATAGAAGATACACATACACATCCTGGATTTTATAGAAAATAAGAAAGATTTCATTTAGCCAAGTTGTTCTGATGGACCTAAGATATCCAGTGCAGATCGACTTACTCAGTATTTGTGCTTGCTAATGCCAAAAGCCCACATGCTGTCAGCTGACTGTAAGCAAAATATAAATAAAGCATAGAAATTAAAATAAAATTACCTTTGGTTAGTAAAAGATGAGACATAGTTCGCACTCTGATGTGCTGCTAAAGTTGTGCCTCTAAGGATGTGGAATTTTCTTGGAGAATGTTTGGGCTTATAGCTGTGATTTGTGCACAAAACCGACCACAAGAATAATCTTGGTCAAAGTGGTTGTAACAATCATACCAGGCACTGTGACGTGAAGACATCCGACAACTAAAAACAATATCTTCCTCTGAAAGGAGGCCAAGAGCCTGTGCAGTTCCTAGAGAACAAAACTTGGAAAGTAGCCCAAAAAAAGATCTATTGCATTGGTGCAGTGTACTGGTAGATGCAGCACAGTCCAATGGTAGCTTAGTCTAACAGTAACTATGAAAGTTTAAATATCTTAAAATTAAATTGTCTGACTACCTTGCAGTCAAGGCTTTCTTGAAGTGAATCAGGGAGCTTTCTGAATACTGGATTTAATTTCTCCAGTTTTGAAGAACTGGAAGGATTCCAATGAAATATTATGAAGCTAGTCTGCTGACATTTTAAAGAGATATATGGCATAACAGGGGAAGTTATAGGTCAGTTAGGGTGATATTGATGCTGGGAAAAAACAGCAGTGGGACACAATCAAAAAACAGTTAAAGTACAGGAATTCAGTGAGTGTTAGTCAGTGAAGTTTCATGGAAAAGGGAATCTACTAAAATAAATTCACTTTGTTCATTGAAAAGATTGTGTTCCTGGCTCACAAAGCTAATTCTGTTAAGGTAGAGTTCAATTTCTTCCAAATGTGACTTTGAAGTATTTTGAATTCTGATTAAAAACTAGGAACCTGCCAAAGCACTACCCATATATTAAACAAATCAGAAATGAGTGAAGTGATTGAAAACTGTATTTACTAATGGGGAATCTTCAATAAAGGGGTGTGTGTTTCTAATGGGGTCCCACAGACGTCTGGGTTTGGTCTAGCACTCCTGATTGTTCTGCTGATAGACTGAAAGTAAGTATAAAAAGTATATCTAATTAAGGTAGCTAATTGCACCAGATTTGTGGCATAGGAAATGAGGATGGAAGCTTCTGATGGATGCAAAGAAAACTGGGTAACTTGTTAGGCTGAAAACAGTTGAACACACACGAGTATATCCAAATATATATAAGGTAACAAAAGAAAACTGTATGCGATGACACAATTTGGGGTAGTGCCACTGTGAATCCAAAGACAAATGTCCGTGGTGGGGGCTGGGAAGTGCTCTCAGAGCAGCTGCAGTGGGACTGTTTCAGGGAGTGTTTTAGAGTTGCACCTCTGGGGAAACTGCTAAGCTGGGAAAGTTCCTGTGATGTACAAGGTCACACAGAAATCTCATGTCTCCAAAATCAGCTGTTGAATTTGTCTACTGAGAGCCTCCTGGTCTGCAGACAAGGGCTCTGCTCAGGTTAGCTGGGGAGGAAGCTGTCAGAATGCCTTCCTTCAGAGAGCATATGCAGTGTGATACCATCTCCAGACAATTTCTACCTTCTTTAGGAGAAAAGTGGCCTTTGGATGCGGCTCATGTTTTTAGGGGAAAAGCCTGGAAATTCTGGAGATAAGAAAGGGCAGCATGAGTTAAGCAAGGATATTGGTCAGGTTGAAAGGCTGGAAAGACTCAATTTGTGCCTCATAGAGCATCAGCATGGAAAAGTTCTTTGTTGGACCTATAGGAGATATATAGATATAGATATAGATATAGATATAGATATAGATATAGATATAGATATAGATATAGATATAGATATAGATAGATGATGTTCTCTGGAAAGCTGTGAAGTAGGGAGGTGAAAATTCATTGTGTCAGCCATATGCCACCTTGCTCATCCTGGTGATAGCCACTAAAAGGCCAAAGAGAAACAGGCAGGTAGACGATGTGGAAAGACATCTGAGCAATTGTTTTCTTGTGTGTGAAGCTGTCTCCTCATCTAGAGCAGAGCAGTTAAAGGCCCTTGGACCTGGTGTTAGATTTGTGTCCCAGCAGGCATCAGATTCATGAAACAGAAAGGTACGGTGCTGGCAAAGGCAAGGTGATTCAGCTTCTGATGGGAGCCTGTGTTGTTATGAGCTCTTAGGAAGAAAAATATTATCTTTGGCTGATAGCCTTACATGAAGGGCCACATTTTGAAAGTGACCTTGACCTGCCCTTGAAACTTGCACCTGCTGTTCTGCAAGCACAGAGTTGCTGGGTGGAGATTTACTCTCTTCCATTTCCATAATTTGATTTTGCCATCAGAGATACAGCCAGGCCCTTAATGCAAGCCAGTAAAACGTTCACAGACACACAGACTATGCTGCTTGTCTGCACACAAGCTTACTGTGTTTGAATTTTATGACATTTTTGGCTGTTAATTTCAAAATAATTTATACTCCATACTTGCACATGGCTCAAGTGGGCACATGAAAATTCACAAGCTACTTTTGAAATGTCTTCCAATGTTTGCATTTCATTCTGTCAAATGAACCATATGAGAATTTGCTGGTAAATCCAAATCTGGTGGGATGCTTTGAGTTGTATAATGCTAGACTGCTCTGTGACCACATGAGTGGAACTATCCAGGTAAAAAACAACTCTGTTTGACTCCTAGGGAAGGGTTTGTGTCAGATGGCAAAAACAGCTGTAAGCAAGACAGACTTCCAGATGAGTGTAGAAAGGAGAGACGGAGTAGGTGAAAATGATAACAAGAGCAAAGTGCATCCCTGAATTTGAACATTGGCTTCAGAGTTGAAGATTGGCCTAAGGAGACTTTTTTGTCATGTAGTTCTTAATGAATCCATAATGGTCTCAAAAACATCTGAGACTGTGTGAATAGTTATTGAAATTCAAAAGTGGGCTGAAGGACAATACTCCTAGGCACATGGTGTGATTCTGGGGGATGGTTTGGTGCAGGACCAGGAGTTGGACTAGATGATCCTTGTGGGTCCCTTCCAACTGAGCATATTCTGTGATTCTGTGAAGTTATGGTGGAAAACAATGTTTTTAAAAGCAATAGTCAGAACTCCTTCTTTTCTGCTGGTAGAAACTAGGAAGGAGCTTTTCCCATTATTGCATTCCACAGGCTTGTCAACAGAAAGTACACCGGAGCACATGTCATTCCTATCTGGTCAGGCATGAAAATTGTCATGTCCCTCCAGAAGCAACTAGAAAAGCAAAAATTTTAACATTCCATGGCCAAGCATCATTTTATGGATCCTCAAGATACTTCTGTCTGAAATACCCATTTGCAAACAAGCAGAATTCTTGTTTCTGCTTTAGTTGTATTGTCATATTGTAGTCTTATCCAAAACTTTCAAAAACCAAACGTGATCAAAATAACGAACTTTTTTTTGTCTTTCCATATTAAATCCAACAACATGCTTTCCTTGCAGTGCCGTTTTGTGGCATAGCTTCAAATATTAATATAGTTGCCTAAATCCTTCAGACCTTCCCTTAGAATGGCGCTCTTGTTTTTCCAAAATAGACACAATGTACACAACACCTCATCAAATAGTCAACTACGCCTTTGATTTTACAGCAAATAACAAAGCTTTTACTGGAAAGCAATTTTATCATATAAACAGTAGCTTAAAAACATATGTAACTATCCAAATACTTCAGAAATGTCTATGAAAGTAGACTTCTAGTTGTTGAAAGAGCAATCCATAGAAATTCTGAGGCCTCTAAACTTCTGGTGTGATTTAAAGCTATTGCATGATACATGCCAGTGCAATATCTGCTTAATACTGTGGCCTTATCAAGTCTGTTGACCATTCACATTCTCTGGAAGCCTGGGATGATAGCAAAACATATGTGGGCATCTTTTCTGAGTAGCCTGCCAGATTAAAAAGTTACCGGTGCTGATACACACGTGCTGTATGGAAGTTCAGAAAAGATCTTTGAACAAACTGTCAGAGGTGTCACATCAAGCCTGCAATGATGGGTGTCTCTAAAGCTGAAGATCTGGTAAGTTATGGCACTCTTACTGTAGACTCGCAGACCCTGCAGAGTGACAGGTTTGAAAAGGGAGGAACCAACATCATCAGGACTGCTAACAGAGTGGTGTAAAAAAAAATACTGAAACAGCCCAAACGTTGATGGGATGACAGATCAGACTGTTGCACAACAGGTTGCGGCCAGCAAATTTATTGTCACAGAGTTGAGCATCTTCACATTTGAAAAGTTAAATAAATTATTATACACTTATCTTTGTTATTATAAACAAATTAATAGTGTAAATGCAAACATGTAGCAGTGATATGTAGCACAATGGATTTTATGTAACACAGTGTATAACCAGATTTACACTACCTTGATATAAAATGGGGTTTAGAAAATTTCTTTTATGTAATGTCACTGGATATCAAAAAGAGAAAGAAAATATGGTAAAGAGACTTTTACTGTGGGATGGAGTAAGTCAGAAAGCTGCCTGAAAATGCTCAGAACTTAAGGCAAAGGGCCGTGGAACAGAGAGGAAAACCAATGTAAAACCAGGAAGAAAACAGTTCACTGCAAGATAGAAAGGAAACAATTCATTGTAGGTAACAGCCAAATGCTGAAACTATTTTGAAAGAGTTTTGGAAGAAGAGTGAAAGATATTTATGATAAACGTTTATCTAGGGTGCCTGTTGCTTGTCTCAAATCTGTTTAGGTATCATAGATTGGAGGTGATATTCTGTGGATGTTGGAAACTGGAGTAGAGAACACATGGGAAGAACTAGTATCTTCTGATGACCACAAAAATAGTCATGTAGAATATATCCATGTGAACCAAAAGGCAGGCACGTGTACCTGTTTCTGAGAAGATTTGTATTCTCTGACTGCACAGTTTGTCACACCACACACCATGAGGGACAGAGGAGCTCCTCATGTTCAATTTCACTCCTGTAGACTTTTGCTCACGACTGTATAAGTGTGTTGCCACTTGGGTTTGTGTGCCTACCAATCTCTCTAGATTTCTTGTGGACCTGGATAGCTTTTGCTGTTGTGTTGTTCCTGGTATGGCATCTCAGTGTCACTTGTAGTGTTTAGCCACTTTTACCTGTAAGGATTAGTGAAGAACATGACTTCTGGAAGAGAGAGGAAGAGTGGCATTTCTTGGTAATTTACCTAGAGCAGGAAAGAGATTTCTCCCCAAAAGCACAAAGGGATTACACAGCATAGCTACAGCAAGCCCTGAGCAATCTGATTTGTTCTCACAGATCTCTCTGTTTAAGCACAGGCTTGGGCTAAAACTTTCAAGTTGTCAGGATTCTGTGATTAGAGGTCACAGTCACATCTTTATCAAGGGACACTGTTTTACAACTTCCCACCTTCCAGCTCCTGGGCACACTCTGATTATGACCTGCTTGCATGTCTAGATGACAGCTGGTGTTCACCAATCCCTATCCAAGCCTTGTTTCTTTAGAACAAGGGAGATGTGATGTGCCTCAGGAGTTCTCCTAGTCTGCATAATGTGGGGCTTTTAGGGACACAGGAACCTTTAGCAGGGAGAAGCACCCAGAAGTGCTCAGCACCCTCAAAAAGTGTTCAGAAAGGCCTCCTGAACACTGTTAACTTCAACTCTGACTCAAGTAAGGGTCAGTCAAGTTTGTTGAGGCTGAATTTATCACTCTCACACTCACCAGGTCCACTGGCAGTTCTGCCTGCAAAGGCCCCAAGGAGAAGCCTCTATTGGTTCACCGGCAGGCAAGTGCTACCTCTGAGTGCTGGTGAAGATTAAGAAGCCAAGTGGGAACAGCCAATAGTCTGTCTGTGGCTCCAAAGGACCCTCTCAAGCATCTGAACCTTATATCTAGCCCATTTTCTTCTGCCCTTGAGCCTCCTACCCTGACTACCTCCCATCCTCTGGCTACTGAGCTCCACTGCTCCCGTGCAAAGCTGCAGCCCATTTAAATCAATTCTGACACCTAACACCTCTCTGTTTTCTCAGCCTGCCCACCCCAAATATTTCCCTCCAGCCTTGACAGAACGGGTATTCACAGGGCAGCTCCAGAATAACAAGTTTCCATTTTTTGAGATGGTTGTATGGGGAGCTTTGTGGTGTGGCAGCTGGCCAACGGGTGATCATTTAGCTGGGGTAGCTCACTACTGGGTAGTTAATTTGACATGCAGAACAGAGTGGTTAGGCTCTCTCTGAAGCCCAGTCAGACACTTCTGGGTTCCCAGTATTAAATTATGCCCGATGTGCAACGCCAAAATATCGGCACTTGCATGCAAACTGACTTCAGGGATGTTCATCATCCCAGCAGTGGCTCATTTGCTCCAACATAATCAATTTTCACCAGCAGTTGCTGGGACCATTACCTGCTTTACAGAGAGCTGTGAGTTGCGTTAGGCTGCCCACAACCTCTGCATCACTAAGCCGGGAAAAATAAAAAGGTGAAGACATAATGGCGACAAATAGTGGTGATGAACCCATAAATATAAGGCTGGGAAGAGCAGGTCCTTTCTCGGTGGTAACAACCCGGGACTCTGAACTGACTCCTTTCCCAGGAAATATATCAAGTGTAGAAATGAGAGCATGGCTGCAGAGATGGATTCCCACTTTATACATGCACTTTCTCCATCTCATTTAGGGCTTGGACTGAATAATCGTTATCACCACATGGTAGCTATCAGGGACTGGCTGACACATTATAAAAACCTAATGTAGCCAACGCACACTGGAGCCTTTGCCAGCACTTGAATTGTTTGCCAGAACACTTTTGAGATAGACTGTTCTTGTGGTATTTGTATCACTGGCAAGGACCAGAAACAGAGGAAGTCTGGAAAACATTTCTCAGGGAAAGAAAAAAAAATCTGTGAAGTGTTGTGGAGTCTAAGATGGTACTGAAACTCTGGTTCCTTATTCAAAAGGCTGTGGAGCTTGGGAGTCTTTTGGGGCCTCAGACCAGTATTTCTCACTTTCTGATTGTGTTAGAAATTACAAACACTTGGTCATTTATTTTCCCTGAGATTTTTTGACCACTCCTCTCCCAAAGGCTGTGCTTAGGCATTGCTGTCCTTCTAACTGAGGAAACAGGAGAATTGTGCCTATTGAGCTCAGCTCCTTGAAAAGCAGGGGAAAAATATTTAGTCCGTTATTAAAAAATGTGGTCTTCTATGTCATGTGTCACTGGCCTATCCTGTCTCTGTGCTGTCCTGAGGTCTCCAGGGAGCATTTGCTATCTGATTAAGCAGTTGCATATCAGGATGACAACTGGAACATAAACCAAAATAGCCATAAAGGAAACAGAACTGTCCCTCTGGAACAGATTTCCACTGCCATTCATATCCATCTCACACAGAGCTAATTGTGCAAAGTGCTATAACAGGACTACTAGAGCCCTGCGATAGCAAACAGAGAAAAAACTGTTGCTACATAAACACAGTTGGGATCTGTAGCAGCCATTCACCAGAAAAGTCTGATACTTCAAAATATTTTTCATGCTGTTGAATGGATGACAAAATATGGTGACACTGCACCAGTATTGAGACATCCTGACTGACTTCTGCCTGACATTTCTTACTGAGATGAATGTTTTTCAGCAGACCAAAACTGTTGCTGTTTTATAAAAAAACCTGAACTGGAATGTTTCCACAGCAAGGGCCAGTTCATCTTTTTTTGCAAGTCCTCAGGAGTTGTGGCAGACCTCTTGGGACCCTCTGTGTCCCCTGCATCCTTTGTGGGCAAGGATCTGAGTTGAATTTCCTCTTGCTGTCGCTCTCCTATGATTCTTCCAGGCTTTTTCATTTTGGTGAAAAAATGATTGATTTGAATTGCTTGTCTTACTTTTGGGAGTATTTACATTTTGTCCCCTGTCTGGGCAAAGAGTAACTTGCCAAACATCTCAGGCAAATTTTGTGGGAATGCTAATGTAAAATCTCTTCAATCTGTTGTGTAGAAATGAATGGATCTATCCTGTAAAACGCTGTGGTCAGATAACTTCCAATGAGAAACTCGAGCCTGGCACTCTTTTGAGTTGTGCTTGATAGAGTTAAATATATCATTTTTTTCTTTAGTTTTTACTCACTTAATTAAAAATTTACAGTAGAAAATTACATATTTTGTAATACTTCAATGGACCACTGGAGAGTTAATAAGACTGTGCCTTCACAAACATGTAAAGAACTGGGAATGGAAGGAATTTCTAATCAGACTGCTAATAATGCTGTGTGGCAGAATATAAGGAGGAAAGAGGGAGGCAAATGTGCAAGTCTTAAGAGCAGGAGGGTTCCAAGCAAGAATGGTGGTGCATGCAAACAGAAAATACATATATTTTGCTAGAACAGTGCCAAGTTTCATGCTGAGAATTCCCATCTCTTGATCCCATGGAGCAGATGTATTTTGGCTACAGGGTACTCAGTGCTTTAGAATGTTTTGCTGTCATCTCCACAAAAGGTGATTGTAGCACGGGTCAGGCCGAGTAGGCCGAGGAGCTAAAAGGAGAGCCAAATCAAAGACTACACAGAGAGAACAAAGGAGAGGGCAAAAAGAGAGAGAGGGCAGAACCTTCTGACCTTTATTTATATGTTTTTACAAATCACTGTGGATTGGAGGTAGAAATCATTACTTCTCAATTCCATTGGTCAAAGCATCTATCTATCATATTTCTTCGCCCAGGATAGTGGAATGATAAACAACAGAGACAGTTAGCAAAACATAGATAGTTGTCAAGAAACCATGGCCATGTTTACAGCAGAATGTGTGAGAAAGTATCACAGCAAAGAGAAACACTGAGAAACTGCAAAACTCAGGACAACAGGTGATCCCTGAAGTTTCCATCTTCTGTCCCAGGGCTGTGCAGCCACATTTATAGCAGAGTTCATGAGAATTACTGGAGCAGACTTTCATTCCTTTACATGGGGATTCCTTTACTCGTGGCTCCTTGTACCCATGTTTGGACTTTATAATAATACTGTGATCACAACTGCATTAGTCTGAGGCCAGCATTTCTCATCAATGCAGGGAGGCTGTTCCAGAGCCAGTCCTTTCTTCTGGTCTCAGATATTTGAATGGTCTCCTTCAGCTTCCTCTGTTCACTTCCACAAAGGATAGCCCATCCCTTCAGATCTTCCAGCTGCTAGGAAGCCTCAACGGAACTGGGTTTCCCAGCAGGAGAAAGTCAGTACCCCTGGCTAGTAGCAGAGCTGTACCTGAAAGGTAAGCAAAGAATGAGAAGGTGATGTTTGGAGGAAGCAACCTTGTTTGCACCTTTGGGAGGGAGCTGAGAGTCATCAGAATGGACCTGCCTTGTTCTCCTTGTTCTGTAACATCTTCCTTTAAGATGTGAATTAAATGGTGGTGGAGGTAAGTGTTGGGCTCTTGGCCTGAAGAAGAGCTGCTTGTGCTACTGTGTCTTACCAGGCCTGGGAAAAAACAAAGAAAAAAAGGGGTTTAGTGTTTAGAAAACCCAGGAGGAAAACAGAAACTACTTGTGTCCTTAATGAATGACTGCAATTGCCACGTGGGTCCCCTGCTGGGTGCTAAGTGACCATGGAAATGCACACCATGGTCACAGTGAAGCTGAAGAGTACTGTGCTGACATGGCCCTGTGTGGCTGGAGGCATTTGACACCTAGTCGGTTTTGATCCAAGCAGATCACCTTTCTGGGAAGCTGCTTTGTCACTGGCAAACATGAGTCAATATGGCACCAAGGTGTGTCTGGCAGGCTGTGGACTGTAGAGGTGAATGGAAGAGCTGGTGTTCAGATGGAGGGGGAAGAGCTGCCTGTTTTCAGATGGAGTGCTCTTAACAAGACATTTTTGGAGCTAGCTCTTCAGTGTTTCCTGTCACTTCATGACCTACCCCTTCCTTTTTCCTCAGGATTAGTTTAATTGGAACATCAGGGTTTGCACCTTAACCTCCCAGTCTGCAGGGAGTGGGGAGAGGACCTGCATCTCAGTAAAATGGTAGCAGTGGCTGATACCATAAATCAGAAGGATTTTAGAATCTGATGACAAACTGAATTCTTGTCAGAAAAGAGCAGAGCTGACCCCTCCCAAACTGTCATCGAAGCCGGGTCATAAAAATCACAGCTGTCACCAAAGCATGCCAGGCCTCTGGGGGACATGCCATCCTGGGGACTCATCTGCTGCTTCCATGGCCAAATTCCAAGCCCTCAGGCACATTCCACTTGACATTTTGTCACATCTCTTGCTGGTGCATCTGTTCAGAGGTATTAACTCTTCCTAAATCACTTTATCCCTTTTTTTTTTTTCTCAGAAAAAACAAGACTATGG
Source organism: Pomatostomus ruficeps (assembly GCA_013400735.1). Lineage (NCBI taxonomy): Eukaryota > Metazoa > Chordata > Aves > Passeriformes > Timaliidae > Pomatostomus > Pomatostomus ruficeps. The sequence goes on along the minus strand of VYZT01038533.1, from coordinate 47,046 downwards.
GAGATGAAGAGGTCTGAGCAGTGGTCTGTGGCACAAAACAGAGTCCAAATATTTAAAACTTGGCAGCATCTGGAGTAACTAATACTGTAGGCAATGTAATTACAGCAACAACATCAGAAATATAACCTGTATTCACATAAACCTCAAAAAACAACTTCAGCTCACGTTTGTACATAAAAAATGATAAGATATCTTCGCAGCTGTGTCCTTTTGAGCTTTGGCCACAGACAGATATCTGCCTCCAAAGGAGATGGGTGAGCATAAAGTCAGACCATGGTGACTGCCGTTGACCTGAGATGACTGTACACTCTGCAGTGGCAAAGTGCAAAAGCCAAGTCATTGAGGCACCTTTCTTGAACCATTTGATAGGGTCCAAGCTCCGAGATGCCTCTGTGTGCATGAATTAAAGTTTCTCTATTCCACCTGTTCATGAGATGATAACCAAGCACAGGCAGTAAAATTCACAGCCACAACTTGTCCAGCAGGCATAGCAGCAGAGAGGCTGTAATATGCTGAAGAGTCACTGTTCCAGAATCACAAAATTTGAATGCGTGTGGGATAAAGGTCAGCTGGTTTCACTAAGGATGGGGAATGACAGCCATCTGGCCTAGGAGAATGTGGAAAGTATTTGCTGGACTTCTCATGTTACTAGTGACAAAACTTCTAAGAGTTTCTAAAAATAATATGTGCTAATTTCTTTACATGCAGTGTCCCACATCCGGGATGAGATAGTTCAGTACCAACTCTTGTGCTGGACAAGGAGTTAATAAATAACCTAAAGGTCAATGTTAATAAATAAATATAGTAATAACAACAATAATAACAATAATAACAATAACAATAACAACAAAAACAGAATAATAAAAGCTAACTAAAAAAACAACACCCAATTCACACACACTCTCCCAAAGCCTTGCTTGAATACAGGTCTCTTTAACAGCAAAACTGTAAAGTCCAAAGTGTCCAGTGCACATTGTATTCCTGCTGTACAGACAAAATAAAGTATGATATTATGGATGGAGTCAAAAGTTTGCAAAGGAAGGCGTGAGACAGAAGCTGCTTAAATTAAAGAACTATGTTTTTTGAACTTCCCAAATCATACTCTTTTCACAAATCTTGTGAATCTGGGAAAATTTGAAAGTTTTGGAGGATTCATTTGTTCTGGGGGTTAGCAAAGGATAGAGCCATGGAAAAATTTTGACACTTGCAAATGCCCATTTAGTTTCCAGGATGAGACCCCACAGTTTGTAAATCAGTGGCTCAGAGAAAGTCACATGCATCAAACTTCTCAGAAAAACCCTACCTCCCTTTGCCCTCAGTATGCTGCAAATGCCCTCAGTTCTGTATAACTCTCTAAATGAGCAAGTGCTGAAAGCAAATACAGTTAATCTGGATTTCCCCTAGTTCCCTACAGGTATCAGAAGGGTGCTTCTCTTTGGTGTTCTGCTGACCAGACATGTTCTAGTGTGCTTTCGGGCTTTTGGGGTAAGACGCAATGTTTGTTTTCTTGCTTTGCATTTTCCTGAGGGCTGAAAAACCACAGAAAATGAGCACTCTTTGAGTGGGAGCTGGTCTGTGCTCCAAAGTTCTGCTGCCAGTGCCTGGGGGTGATACCCTGTGCCACTTTGTTCAGGGTCACAGTCCCTGGCTTACTCAAGGTGCAAATGGGGTTTCCGCAAGCTCACACTGGCACGGGCTTGGAGGTGGTTTAACCATCTGCAGTACTGGGTGCACTTGGTTTGCAGGGCTGCTGCTTGTGTTCAGGGAGGCTTCCCTGCTCCAGCTGGGATGTGGGCACAGGGCTAGTTGGAGGCTTCTGCCATGCCCTGTCCTTGGCTTTGTTCAGGCCTTGGTCTTGGAACAGAATGTGAAATAATGTAGACAACATGTGTGTCACAAGTCAGTGATACACAGGAGGTCTCAGCAGACTGGTAGGCCTGACTTCCCTGTCAATCTGCGAAAATACTCCCAAGAATAACTTGAGAAGGCTCTGAACAATTACTAAAATAAAACATTTTAAGGTCCACAGACCAGGTACATTTTACCAAAGAGCTTTCAAGAGACTTGTTCAAGAGCACTTTATCCCTCTTGCTATTTCATGGGTCTTAGAAGAGTGAGTCTGTTCCAGATAGCTGGAAAAAAAAGCTCATTGTTGTTCCTGTGTTCAAGGGGATAAATGGGATTGCTGAAGCAAACACAGGCACATTACCCTGGCATCAATCCAAGGGAAAATTATACAAAGACATATAGGAGACATGACTGGTAAGGAATTAAAGGATACTGATGCAATTAAATACCATTGGTATCATAATATGGAGAGCAAATCCTGTTGGAAAAAATTAAGATCTCTTTTTAGAGAGTGATTATGAAGTGACTGATTAATGTACGTTTGCTGGCCAAAGAACTTGATTTTGTGTGATAACTTTCTGATGTAAGCTTCAACTTGTACAAATGTCTACACTTGTTGGTAAAGAATCTTCCTCTGAAACTGTGGGGGTTTGTCTCTCTGTCATACTCTCTCTCTCTTTTTAATGAGAGCTTGTTTTGTACAGGATTTTTCCCATTTGGAGAATCAAAACCATATGTTTCAGTTTTGGTGTATATTGAAATATTTCAGTTTGCTAAATGGAGGCAAAGCCTGACCATAGCTGTGTCTGAAATCCCATTCTTTATGAGGAAACCATGAGGACTCTCAGTGCTTACTTGAACAATTTCAAGTTTATCAGTTTGCAACCAAATCATTCAGACAGTGGACTTACTCAGCAGGCCCCTAGAGTTACACCAGCAAATCTAAAGAAATCAATAGCTTTGAAAGCTCCAGGCCTCTGAAGTTGGAGCCTAAACCAATCTATACCAAATGGAAAGGGGAAAGGCAGAGCTTACCAGGAACTTTCCCCAGTAACACCTTATCTGCTAAGCCTTCTACTGCAAAAGTCTCCTCTGAAAACAGCTGGTTCAGGCAACCAGTGCAAATATGAGACTGGCTGCAGTAATGCTCTGAGATCTGACAGCAGTGTGCAATGCCCCTGAGGATTTATAGCTCACTTTGCTGGCACCACAGCTCAGTGCTGCCGCAGGCAGCCTCCACCCTGCGTGGTCACAGGGGTCTCACCCCTGGTAGCACGTGTTGTGTGGTGGGTGGGTTAGAGTACTATAGTCCAACAGAACACAGGGGAAGGATGTCAGTGCCGTTACCCATCCACATTAGCCTGAAGTTTGGTCTTTAAGTTACGTAAGTTTTGTTGCTTTCAAAGGGGAAAATGAGAGTGTAAGAGTCCTAGTTCCTCTTTATCCCCATTCCTTTTCACCCCTATTCTCTCCTTGTTGCCTCTGTGGCTTTCTCAGTCTTCTCCCTATCCTCAGCAACCCTGAGAGGTTCTTCCTTCCCCATTCCTTAATGTTCCTCCTTCCCAGACTGTCCTTACCCTTTTTTTCTCTTCCTTTGGTCCTTTTAATTTTCCTTCCTGGCCACCCATTGTCCCCAGCCTTTCTACCTCTGAGATTCCCAGCTGTGGCAGATTTCCATGTTCCTCATCCTTGCTCCTGCTAGCTGCTAAGTTTTAACCTCTTGTAAACAATCTCTTTTACTCTCCCATATCCTTTAACCTGTTGCATCTGGAAGCTGGTGGTGACACAGCTGCAGGGGCAGAAGGGACCTCTAGCGAACTGCCAGCTCCCAGGGCTGCCACCGCAGCCTCACAGCTCTGACTCTGCTCCTCAGCTGCCAAGTCAAAGGATGAGATTTTTTCATTTTTGGGGGTAGTTGTGGGGGTATTTTGAATATTGCATCAATTGCCATTCATTGGTTATTCCTGAACTGCTCTGATCCAAAAGGAAAGGAAATCAAATGCAACTGTGTTGATCCTGGGTTTGCTGCTTTTATCCTTCAAAAAGCATTTAAGAAGTCAGGCGCATATGGCAATGAGGAACCATCACAGAAAAGGATAGCATGTTGTATAGTAAATATTGACAGATACGCAGCAGATATCTGTCCCACTCCTTTCTTTTGCTCTCTCTCTTCCTCTCTTCATTCTTCTATCTCAACAGCCAGCCCTGTTTCTGCTTTCTTCCATCTGGCAGCTCTCACAATAATCTCACCCACCTGTTAAATGAGAGAATGTCAAGTTAAATTTACAGCAGGGCCTGGAAACAGGATGCTACAGAAAAGTATTTTAATTAAAATCCTGTAATTGAATGCATGCTTCCCTGTGAAAAGGGAGCTGCCAAGAAGGGCCTGATGTCACCACCTCTACCCCCATTTGCCACAAAAGGAGAGCAATTGAAACCAGCTCTCAAGGTGGAAGGAGGAAAGGGCATTTCCAGGGAGTTTTCCCGGGTCGCCCTTGCAAAACTGTTGGATGGTTCATGGGAGGCTTTTGCCCCTTCACCAGAATCTGAGGTGAAGATGGTATAACAGCTGCGCTGCTTCTGTCATGCACTTTGCAGAGTAAGAATCTGTTACGTGTGTGTAAGAATGGGGCAATACCTGTGTGAAACCTGAAGTCTGGATAGAAATATGACAAATATAAATCCTGCCTGACGTGGAGCTCACCATTGCACAAACTCTTCCTGGGAACACTGTGCTGTGCTTTGCTAGGCAATCAAGTGGGATTTGCTGCAGTTGCTGGAATAGATGCAAGAGTGGAGAGCAAAGCATTGATATGGAAAGGAAGATGGCAAGACACATCAGGAGACAAATGACTGGAGTTCCCATCCAGAGAGTCTGGATGACCATACCTGGTGCAACTGTTCAGTAACTCCAGACACAGCCCAGGGAGAGAGAAATAAGAGGCTGGGTAGGTCCAAAGAGCCAAAGGTGGGAGGCAGGAGGAAGTATTTAGGGAGAAGGGGGAATTAGCAAGTGCTGTAGAACTGCGTCACTGCCATGTAACTCTAGCCCTTCTAAATACTATGCAAATCCACCAACACCATATACTTCCTGTAAGCGTGAAACCTCTGACTTTTCTTCCCTTGTTAGACAGTGGGTGACTGTTACGAAAAGCGAGTTACAGAGGATAAAATGCACAGTACATGCCTCTATCTAAAGGCACAGTGATACTAATAACAATTAGCGACATTCTGCAATATTTACAGGTTTTTCCATTAAGCTGCCCACAACACGTGGAGGGGAAGTTTGGCACCACCTCATTCCTGCGCCTCCAGGCTGGTAAAGGTCATTTCCCGCAGGCCTCAGGTCACAAAGCAGAGAAGTTCCCGGCACCCTCAGGTGTTAGCCAGCCCTCCTTCCTTGACAACAGAGAATCCTTTCATAAAACACATTTATTTTACATTTTGATATTTTAATGCTTCGTTGGCCTATTTAAAAATTGGAAAATCTTACATCCCCTCTTGAGAAATCTGGCAGGCATGTTTGGCTCATGCTGGGAAAGCAAAACCACTGGCAAACCCTCCAGCCTTTGCTAAAATTTAAAAAGGACAGTCCAAGTGTTAAAGGCATTTTGAAAAGGGGACTCAGAGTGAAGACCTAGGGAAAAGTAATTTTTTTTTTTTACACAGGAAGCTCTGGGGTGCAAGGACGACTTCCAAGACAAAAAATACAGCTCCCCAAAATGGTACCCACGCCTACCCACATCTGCAGTGCTGGCCCTGCCCTCCTGGTCCACCAGCTCTGCTCCTCATCACCAAAGCAATGCTCAAGCATGTTCCAGAGCACATTTGGTGACGTGAGTTGCTGAAGAATAGGCAAATGCTGCTCTCGGTGTGCAAGCTGTTACTGCGCTCAACAACACTTTCTCAGAGCTGCTGCTAAGTATGTAGGTGAGACTCCAAAAGCATAGGGCAAAATCTTGGTTTCTCTGTTTTCCATTGTCCTAGGTCCCTGAGCTGTGTAAGACTAGGGACAGTGGCTGGAGAGAAGCTCTTCAGGTGACTCGGAAAACAGCTACTGACAATAGAGATGGCTCTGCCAGGCAGAGCTCAAAATGGATATTTTCATACACAGAACATACTCTGTAACCCAAGATAGTGGCAATGTCCCATAGATGCTTACCACGTGTTTTAAAGGAACACCTAGTGAACATGTTCACTGGCTGAAGAACAATTCTAATCTTAAACTAGCACATGAAAATGGAGAAATGCCCTTGAGAAATTAAACAATATTTCTGTAACAACATTGTTTTATATTTGTATTAACCACAGTGTGCTACAAAAGGTATTAAATGAGCTTGGAAGTAGGGTTCAGATCCTCAGCTGATGAAACATTTCTGTAGTTTGCAAAACTTGCATTTTGTTTCCGGCTAAGAAATCTCAGGAGTTTGCAGGTGTACAACGAAATATTAAGATTCTGCCTAAAATCCTTCAAGTAACATACACCATCATGAGTGTTTGGCCACTCACCTAATTTGCACCATATGAACCTCATGAGACATTTTCAAGCAGTCAGAAAGCAACTGCTCAGGAGCAAGAGACAGCAAAATATAGCTGGTGCCATACTACAAGGCTTGCACAGTATGCTCAGAGTGCCAGGAATATCCTCTCCTGCCCAGTTGTTATCAGGCTGTTAAGCTGATATATAAAAGAGTGAGAAGTGTTGTCACTTGCAGCTGGGATCAACAAGACTGATTGAGCTCCAGAACAGTGGCTGTAAGTAGGAGAGTGAGTGTCATTCTAAAGGAAGTGGAATAGAAGATAGAAAAGAAAGAAATAAACAGGGGTTCAGCGAGAGAAAGACTGAAAGGAAATTCCCTGCAATCATTTAGGCTTTCCTTGATGCTCATGGTAGAGAAAGAGTACATGTGAGCAGCCATGGAGACTGTGTAAGACCCTGTTGCTGTTCCAATGAAGGAAACACTCACCTGGGTTCAAGCAGTGCCCAGCTGAGGAACTGTCTGCAAAGGGAGGTGAGACAGGTCAATGGGTGGTTATTTTGGGTCTCCAGGTAGAGCTTAGCTCTGTGCTGCAGCTGACCCAGAAAAGTGGGGGCTTCTCTAGGTGCTCATGAGAGACAACCCTGCCAGCATGCAGGGAGAGTATCTGGCTGCCTTCTTGTGGCTTTTGGCAGCCTCAGTAATTGCCAACAGCATCTGAAAAAGAAGTGGCAACTGAGCTTGCCATTCACTTCTCGAAGCTGTCACTTCGAGTTGGACGTGACACCAAGCTGTGTGGCCAGAGCCCTGTGTGGGTGTGAGAAGCTGGCCCTGTCTATGTCAGCCTCCATCTGTTCCCTGGGGACACAGCTCCAGTTTCCAATCCTGCCAGGCTGGTGTGCCTCGCTGCTTCACTGACTGCTCCTAAGGAAAATGTTAATCACAGGGATTAGTTACAAAGAAAAGAATGTGAAGCCCAAACCACTCAGGTTTGTAGCATTGCTACTGGCACACTCCCAAGCTTGAAGCACATCTGAGTCACTACCATCATATAAATGAGTGTAATATTTCTGTTGAGGAGCATTGCATTTTGCAAATATTAAGGTTTTAATGGAAGAACCCATGTAGCTTGAGCGTATTTTTAGGGATACCACATTTTCAAATATGCAGTGGAAGGCAGAGACAAGGGTGCTCAAGGAGACCCTGGAGAGGCCCTGGAGGTCACCCACATTGTGGCATCACTGAAGGGCTCATTTGAACATATAAACCTCTGGGTTGCATACTGCTGCAGAGGGATCTGTGCCCACTGATAGAGGTATCAAAGTGCTTGAACACTTTGGAGTGCTTGAGAGCACTTTGGATCTGGAGAAGGCATAAGCATTTCCCATTGCTTAGCAGTTGCTTATCTTTCTCCCAGGAAGTGGTTGCAAACTCCAGAGGAGTGTGCTGGACCCATCATTCCTACCCTGCAGCCATAGCCACCCATCTCTCTGCCTGCCCATGACCATGTCCTGCAGGGATTAGTTTTGGAAACCTGATAATGTAAGGAGGAATTCCAGGTGCTGTTCAGAGGAAAGGTTTGACTCTTTCCCTAGCAAAAGAGACATGAAGTGTACTAGAATTTTTGTCACACACTTTAGGTTTCCAGGTTACTTTGGTGACAAGCCATTTAGAGCCAAGCTGTGTTGCTGGGTTCTGAGAACTTCAGTTTTCCTTGTGCTTTTGAAAGATGATGAAGAGCTGGGTGCTCCCAATCCCATCAATGCCCTCAGTGGCTCTTTTTCCGGGTTGATTGTGTGCTCTGTCAAGTTACTTACTTCTTAACAATGGTGACTGAGAGCAGGGAAGCAGCCCCAACCCCTCCAAGGCTCTTCCCTCACCTTTCTCACGATTTTCCTCAGTGCTCTGCACCCCTTCTCTCCTCTGCAGCTCTTTGCCATTCATATCCTCATTCTGGACCATTCTCTTCTTGCATCATGCTTCTCTGTGCTCTATCAAACTCACCGATGTCACTGCATTGGTTTTGACCCCTTCCCTCCTGCACTCTCGACCCTCTTGTGTGTCTCCAAGCCATGACCTTAGCTAAATACAGCTCCCCATGTTGCCCTCACTCCCTGCCCCTACTCCTCAGGCTCCCCCTAATTCCCTGTCTGGATTTCTAGGAAGTTGCCCCTTCCCTCTGCCTTTTGAGGCTTATTCTCCTCCAGTTCTAAATGGCCTGCTGCCTCTTAGAGACTTTCATTTCCATGAGCATCCAGCTGGTGGAAGACCACTGACATCTTGGCTGAGGACTGTCTCAGTCCAAAGTTACTGGGAACAACTGCTCTTTTGGTCAAGAGCCTGATAGAGAATGTTGGGAGATGGAGCTAGTTTAGTTATTGTCAATTTGTGTCAGCAGATCCTTAGGGAAAAGCCTCAATATTGGATAATTCAGGACTCATTGGACATGGTCCTCTCTCTTGTTCTTTTCTTGGGCTCCCTGCTTTCTCCTGAAGGTTGCTCAGCCTTTCCTCTGTCCTCAATGACTTTTGCTTTTCTTTTTCCTTACCACTATTTTCTCCCTGGTGTTCAGATTGTAATGAGGTGTAAATTAACAGAATTGAAAACAAAAGAAAAATAATAAGTCTCAAAAAACACCCTCAAGACAATGTTCATTTACAATTATAAAAAAAGCTGATCTTGAGCTGTACAAATCTTGGATAAAGACTCAAAAACAAACTGCATATGAAACTGCAAACGGGGAGGAGGGGGAAGAAAAAGGAAAATGCATGACAAATCCACATGAAGTGTCCCAGACAGCTTTTGTCTGCACAGAAATGGTTTTATGGGATTCTCTGCAGAAAAAGGAACAAAAAAATTAAGGAGTTGGGTTCAAAAGATCAAGTTGCATTTTCATTGATCTCAGACTTGTAAGAGCTGCCTCATCAATCACAGTTGCTTAAAAATTCCTATTAATGGCCTCAAGTGCTGGGGCTGCCCATATGGTTCATCTTTGTAGCATTTGGGCAACTCCCTAGGAGCAGTATGAGATCTATCAGTGTCAGAGCCAGACACTCTGTGCTCATCCTTGCATTCCCACAAGCAGTGTAAGGAAAATAACTATCACTACAGGCCTGAGGAGCTCCATCTGATCCAGGACACAAGTAGCAACAGAGGATGAGAAAAAAATAAAACCCAAATTATTTGGCTTTCAGAGATACTGGACAACTGCAGGCCTGGGTGAAAGTCCCAGTATGTAGTCCAGGGGATGTACACGACAGTTTCAAGCCAAGGTGCTGCGTGGCACTGCACAGGTGTGAACACTTGTTTACTCTCAAGGAGCTGAGAAGTACATGGTTGGTAGAGGCTTTCTGACTGGAAAGGAAAATTCAGAGGAGTTTCCCTCACTATTAGTCTGAATGATGTGGACTACCTCTAGGGTAGGCTGGAGGTCTTGTCAGGTACAGCTGGAGCTGGTCTTGTCCTGAGCAGCAAAGTGAGCGTGGTGGTCAGACAGAGCTCTGCAGGTGTCCAGGCAGGACCTGTGCTCCTCACTGCTGCCTCTTGCCCTTGGGCACCTTGTGTGCTTTGACTCTGGCTGCTGCCTTTGTCATTGGACATCCATAACAGCACGGACAGAATATTATGAATGTTCTTGATGATGAGCACATATCTCCTATTCCAGCGGACTATCCCACCTAGCTAAACTAACTTCATGCCCTTAATGCCATCAGTTTTCCTTGGAGACAATTCAGATCCAAATTTCAACAAATCTGTCCCTCTAATGGGCACAATTTTTCCTTTGTAGTAAGTTCTCCTCCTTTCTTGCATTGGAGAACTGTCACGAGGACATATTTTTGAACTGGATCTTCAACTCAAGTCCACACTGGACTTAAGTTACAAAAAATAACTGTGCCTGACTTTGGTAAGAGTTAACGCATTCACTCTGCCACTGTTGTCCCGGAAGCTGAGTTGTGTTTTCAGAGGCATGGAGCACCTCTTCTGTGAGGAAAGGTTGAGAGAGTTGGAGATGCTGATCCTAGAGAAGAGAAGGCTCTAGGGAGACCTTAGAGAAGCCTTCCAGGCCCACAAGAAAGATGGGGACAGATCTTTTAGTAAGGTCTGTTGCAATATGAAAAGGGATAATGCTTTTAAAATAAAAGAGAGTAAATATGGACTAGATATAAGGAAGATCTGTTGTTTGGGGTTTTTTTACAATGAAGGTGGTGAAACACTACAAGAGGTTGCCCAGAGAAGTGGTGGATGCCCCATCCCTGGAAATACTCAAGGTCAGGTCTGACAGGTTTCTGAGCACCCTGGTCTAGTTGAAGATGTCCCTGCTTGTTACAGGGGGGGTTGGACGAGATGGCCTTTAAAGGTCCATTCCATCTCAAATCACTCTATGATTCTATGATAGGTATAGTTGGACAGTTTTTGGAATCTGAAATAAACACCAGGGACCAGCGGATTTCTGCTTTCATAGAGAAGTTTTAATGTGAGCCATGACTGTTGACATGTTTGTTCACCACTCTACTCTTATTGGAATGGAATAAAGCTGCATTAGGAGAAATTCAGATTGAACGTCAGGAAAATGTTCTTCACTGAGAGGGTGGTCAGTCACTAGAAGAGGATCCCCAGGGAAGTAATCACAGCACCAAGCCTCTAGAAGGAGCATCTGGATGATGCTCTCAGTCATATCATTTAGTTTCAGGTATTTCTGAAAGGAGCAGGGTGTTGGAATCAATGGTCTTTATGAATCCCTTCCAAGCTGAGAGTTCTGAGTTGTGGCAGAGCAAGTAGGAGCCATCAATACTGCCAGGAAGTCCTTTGAGTTTGCAGGGTCTTACTGCAGAGAAATCTGCAAGGGGAGAAGAACATTCACAATCCCTACTCCCCTTGTGCTCTTGATTTACCCCCAAAGGCATCACAGTTTATTAAAAAAGGTAAATACCTGTAGCTAAATGAGGCCAACAGAGTGTCAAAGAGTGATCACTTCTTCATGTGGACTGAGAGTTACACGGGATGCAAAGCTTAGCTCCTGCTCATACCACACCAGGGCTGAACAAAGGAGCACCTCCTGAGGCCTGAGCACAGACAGAACGAGTAACGCTGTGAGAAAAGTCACTTGCCCCAGAAGCAGTAGAGCTGATATGCCAGCAGTGTCAAACCCTGCTCTTCAGAGAGCCAACATGCAACAGGGAAGTGCTTCCAAGCAGGACTAAAGTTTAATTTGTTGGGCTGAGGTTTGCCATGTCTCAAGAACCTGCACACTCATCCTTTGTGTGCCCATGCACACATGGACACACACAATTCCTTTACAATCAAGTTGTTTGCAGTGCTGAATTTCAGTGCACATCCACTCTTTCACACATTTTCACCTAGTCTCAAATGCTTATGCATCAAATTTTTGTGGGACAAAAGAGGTTGCCTGCCTTTTCTGGATGTCTTCTTGCTAGTTCTACAGAGTTTCTCTCCTTGTAGCTTCAAATAAGCCACTCTGATTATTTTCACTTGGCCAGTTCAATCCTGTGTTGTGCTCACAGGAGCAGGAACACTTTTTCTTGTGGCTGCCTCAGGATTCTGGCAAGATGCCATAGTCTGTGAGATGAGAAATGGTGACCTCATGGGTAAGGGAAATGAAAAGAGGAGGCAAGACTGAATTTTTGGTTTTCTACATTTAAATCCCATCAAGCTTTGTGTTTTCATTTCAAATATTTTCCAAAATACTGTATCTATTTTCCTCCAAGATACTATGACTAAAATGACTTTATGCTTTGCTTCCAATGATTATTTTTTTAAATCAAAAGAAATTATTTGTTTTCTAAAGGATTTAAAACTTGCCCAATAAAAAGTACCCAGAAATAAAGAAGAAAAAATGGGTAATAATCAAGTGCTGTAGAAACCAGCAAGTCACAAAAGAGTTAAAGTTCTTTACATGTGGCCAAGTTAAATAAGACCTGGAGGGACACATGGTTCTCCCCCAGCACCCCCTGAACTCTGGGGTATGGGCTTGTGAAATCCTTGGGAGGCAAAGTTGGCTTCCATTGTGTCTTGTTTAATTTGGCTGCTTGAAGTATTCACTCTTTTTGTAATCTGGCTCTTCCTGCAGCTATCACACCTTCCTTGACCATAAGTGTCCTTTACATTTTCGACATGCCTTTCCCCAGCCCTCCATTCCATATTGTTTGAGCAACTGCCTCTTTTTCTCTGTGCGCCTACACATGGCTGCTGGCACAGGGCTGTGTTTATCTGCACACAGAGGGAGAGTAAAACCAAACTGAAGAGCACCGTTGGCACAAGCGTTGTGTTTCCAGGGTGCACTTCCCAGCTTCACAGTCTCGTAAGGAGCCAGGAATTGGGTCCAGGAGATTTCTGCTAGCCAGCAGCAGGACTGCGCTGGAGCAGCACGCAATGGTGATGTTTTCCTGCCTGTGCATTGCAGCCTCAGCTGGAAATTCTTCCACCACCACCTTGCTATGGGTCGGTGATAAAATACTAAGCTTGGTCCCACTAAGCCTGCATGTCTGGGTTGTGTTGCAACAGCGATAGGAGATATACAGCTCAGACTTGACACCTGTACTTGGTGGTGTCAGCCATCACACAGCACGCTCTTCCCCCATCTGACTTAAAGTGTAAATCAAGCTCCATTACCTTTAATACAGTGCCAAATTGGCAAAGATGGGGACTTTGTCATTGTTTCTGCCAGTGATTACAGTTTTGCAATAAATGCAGCAGAAAGTGGCAAACATGGCCAAGGGCAAGTTCTTTGTTCTGTTTACTATCTGTAAAATGGGGATACAATGCCTTGACCAGCAAGGGAGATACAGGGATTTCACTGTTATTCTCTAACTGCTTTGGCCATGGAATGCTGAAGATAAATTTTGAGGTACCATCTTAAAGAGGAGGTTACAGGGTTTTTTTCAGATGATACAGAGCAAAAAAAAAGGTGTTTAAAAATTAACCAACCTAAAATAGAATTTAATTAAAAATTTGAAATTTTATTTTGTTGCTCTGTGCGAGTCTCTATTTAGACATAAATGCTTAACAAGTTTGCAGAAAAGCAGCCAACTCATTCTCACACTGAAGGAGATGAGTTTCCAATTGCTGCATTAGAAATGTGTTCACCCTAAAGTATGTACCTGTCGGAAAAGGCAAAGCCCCAAGTGGTGAAGGAAATGCAGGAATGGAAGAAATTCCAGCTGCTCAGACCTGACGCTTTTGGGAGCACATCCACTCATGTCACTGCAGACTCTCTTTCAGGAGCTGCTTGGTCAAGGACACTTTGTCCATGTCTCAGGACAATGTCGAGGACAGAACTTCCATTTTACTCTATACACTACCAAAATAGTCCTGGGAAAAAGACTCCATCTGCAATGACTCTTTGGGGTTGAACACCAGCAGCCAATAACATTTTTCTTTCCATTATTGCTGTGAAAACAAAACAAAAAAAGAAGCTCCAAAAGGAAATCTGAAAAAGTGCAGTGAGAAAGCAGCAAAACCAGGAAATGGAAATGGATGGCTAGACACTTTGGGATTGCTACAGGCAGCTCTGGTTCAGTGAGATTTGCTGGATTGCTGCATTGCTGGCCTGGGAGATACATTAGAAGATGATATTTAGAAGTCATAAATAATCTCATTATATTGCAGCTGCCAGCATTCTGGGAAACATGGGTAAAAGCAGTGGAGAACTGAGTTAAAGAACCCCCCGGTGGCACAATTGTGGCAACAGATGAAGGCAGAAAAAACCATAGATATTATGGATGGGTGAACACAGAGAATTTTTTAAGTTTGGGTTCAAGTTCCATTGAAAGTGAGCTTGTCTGCTTGCCTTGTAGGGGCAACTCATAGATACTGCATGTTGCTCCTTCTGTTGTAGAACTGCTTGGCTTAGAAACAGAAAACAGCATTAGCACTGGGCATCCAGTCCACCCAGGTCCACGGCCCAGCCAGGACTGACTGACCCCATAGACTTCCCCAAGCTTTAGAGCTGTAACTCTGTTCCACAGCTAAATTCCGCTTGAAAAGCCACTTTATTTGGTATTCCCCTTGCATTTCCTTTCTCTTGTTCTATCTTCTCTTCACAACTTGTATAAGATGAAAAATAAATCACTGCTCAAACTCAGTGCCAAGGGATGCCCTGAACATGGGTGTCATGGATTTGTATGAGGCTGTGACTGCATTTCTTATAAGTTGCTCATTGGTGCCAATACAATGAACATGGAATAGTCTACCAGCTTAGACCTGAAAGAGATGGACATCAAAGGATCCCCTCACACTGGGTATCATGACACACTCAGACACTCACAGGGTGAATATGGCCTGGATATTAGAAAGGAGAAGGCAAAGAACTAAGGCCATATGACAGCTAAGCCTTGCTCCACCTCCCTGCCTCTTTCACTTCGTACTATTTATAAGCCTGAGTTGACAGCTTGAGCTATGGTCATGTTAGGCAGGTATTTCCAGCCTTACATTTCTCTTATGGCATTACAGAACATCCCCACCACGTCTTGTGTGGTGGAAAACACAGATTCCAGAGTTACTCAGTTCTCCAGTTTGGATTTTTGCATGAGTAGAACTGAGACAGGAGTCAGGGTCTTCATTTTTTGGACAGAAATCAAGTATGATAAATCAAGAATGACTAGTAAGTTCTCTGGATCAGATTGTTTCCTTCCCAGATCATGGCAGTGATGGAAAAATATTTCCAAGTTACAGGGGCAGACAGCTGAGATAGTTCCTAACATTTCATGGTGTTTGTGCCACCCTAAATAAAGAAAGAACAATTAGGCTTTGCATAAAGGCATTTATGTTGGTGTATAGGCAATGTAACCAGTTTCACGTGCTTTCAATTGTGTTTAATGATTAGTTGCGATAAATGGTGCTTAAAATACTGTATACAGTGTAAACAAAAAATTCAATACAGCACATTTTACCTTGAAGAAATGAATGTGTTTCCTTTCAAAGGTTCATTGTTTTGTTGATATGATTTTATCTGTGCAGTCAGAAGCCAGAGCATCTCAAGCTCCTTTGGATAAATTCAAATTATCCATTCAAGAAGGAAAGCAGCTTATTATTCATTACCCAGAGTAACTGAGCTATTCACAGAACATCTTTTCAGACTCTATGCTGTCCCTTTTGCTATGTGACCATGGCCAATTCTTTCTTGTTTTGAATGCATACACTTTGTTTTTCTTTTTTTATACAGGTTTCTTCAGGTTAGCTCATCCTCCTTTTACCTAATCTTTACTTTTTTATTCCTTTTCTTTCCCCAATTCACCATATTTTTCAATTGTTTTTCTCTGGTCTTCTGTAAAACTTGACTTTGTAATATTCACAGTTAGGAGTTGGAGTATTTTATGGATAATACTACAACTGTAGGAACTCATGTAAAAAGGTGCAATACTGTATAGAAGTAGAAGTAATTTTTATTTCGTTTCTAAAAAAACATGACACTGCCAATGCACACATGGAACTCACAAGCTCCAAAATATCTTTCTCCAAGTATTCTGGAGTGATTGCCATTGAACCTTCATCTTCTGGCTTTCTTTTCACTGGTGATAATGTATTGGCATTTGGACAGATCTTGTACATATTTCACGAGTCACAGGTATTGAGTGTTAACCTTTGAATCTTGGTTAATTATCCACTGTAAATCTTAGGTGACATTGCTGCACTTGTCTCCTCCTTTCCCATTTTGGGTAGCTTGCTAGCAAATCTAGACCTCTTGTTGGGGTTACAGTAAGCGAAATGCCACAGCAGCCTGCTGCAGTCTCGCTGCCACTCTCCCATTGCTGCTTGCAGGCTTTCTGATGGAGAGTCACCCATGCTGTGATTTTGGTGAAAGCAACACTTCCCTCAGAGCTTAGCAGTTTCACTGCCATTGATCACATCCCTGGCTATCAGTGCAAACCATCCTTTGCACCCTTGCTTTCTTGTTCCTGTAGTGCTTTTACACACCCCTCTGCATTCATGCTTCTTTCTAACTAATCTTCATTTCTGTATACAGATTTTTGCGTGGCAACGTAACATAAACCACGGAGTACAGCACTGGCCCTGGCTTGGATGGCTGGCAGGATAAATGCATTTTATGCAGGGCTAATTGTACTGCAACTTGTTCCAGCTTTACTGAGAGAGACAGATGCAGGTGATTACATCATGTCTCCAATCACTAAACCACATTATCTATTTAATATAGCTCAGTGACTGCAGTTTTCCATTGTGCTTGTTCCTGGATTGGTTATACCAACTTAATGCAATTGTATTCACATACAATTACCTGACTGCACATCAAGGGAAATGTTATAAACCAGCTCAGGTAGGAAAAGAACCTAAGGCCATATCAACCTCCCTGAAAGTTCTGGTCACCCCTGATTCTTACAAAGAAAACACTGGGAAGACTGGGGGTGCTGCAGACTGTCCCCAGGGTTTTCATCAGTGTAGTCTGGAGGGACAAGTCCCAGCCACAGGCCCCTTCACTGAGAATAACTGTGAGTAAAGCCCCAGGTTTATTAACAGATGGACCGGCTTTTTGACTGAAGCAGCACCACCCTCTCTGTCAGCCTAAGAGAAGGGCTGATGGTCTCTGCTGGCAGTGTCACTCAGGTCAACTCTGTGTCCCTGCAGTACAGCTGCACTCAGTCCACTGGAAAACAATGTCCTGAGGTGCGCACAGTGCTGGATGCTCAAGGGCAGACCTGGCCCAACAGCCTAGGACTGCTCCTGGAAGCATCTGAGGGTAGCCCACAGAAGTCACCCTGCCTCAGCAGAGAAGGGCATTATCCAGCTGAATGTCAGAGCTTCCAAAATGCTCAACAAATTCAGAACATTAGTGGAATAAGAACAGTATCTGTAGGATCTTCAACCAGTGTAAAATTACATGCTCCTAATCCTTCTCCCCCACAGCATGCAATGAGTTCCACATTGAGTCAGAAAAAAAACCCGAGCTCAGGGCTCCAGAGATGGGCTGTTGCACAACTGTCCCCACCGTGGAGGTTTATCACTCCTCCCTGAATCAGCTGTTGACAACCACTATGCAGCACAGAAACCATGATCATCGATGTGCTGTGGGAACACAGTGGTGTGCAGCCAAGGGACTGCTCTTTTCCAGCCTAGTGCTCTGTTCAGACAGGCTAGAATTGTTGAAGAAATACTGTAGAAAGGAGCTGATATTTGAACATGTGTGCTCCATACACTGCTCCTGTCATTTGTGGCCATGTTACACCTCTGGGGTGATAAGCAACAGTTACTGACATGGAGAAGTAACTCTTGTAAGGAGTTATATGGATTTTAATTGTATTCTATATAGTTTTCTAGATAGCAATTACAGACAAATTATAAGAAGCAGTCAGAAAACTGAGTGAGCCACTTTTCCGGCAGAAGTGTTGTGGGTCTGCGTCAGGCTACAGAAGCCCCTCCCAGCTTACCCACACAGAAGCTCGCAGAAATTATCCCATCTGTGGATTCAAAATTCTGGGCTACAGACTTGGCCAAAAAGTCTGCTCCTGCAGTCTGTCTCTCTATTGAAGAAAAAGTGCTGAGTCAGATGTTCCCTGGACAGGAATTGGCTTATTTATAGCAAACTATCCCTTGGGCACACTAGCACCCTCCTCACAAAGTTCTGTCATTCTTTTATAGCTACATTTCTTCTACATCTGTTGCAGGCAGTGGGAATGCTCAGACATTCCTCTGGCCAGCCCTTGGCTGCATTTTCATGTTGTTGTTTCATTTAGAAGGATGCCCAACAAGCAACATCCAGCAAAAGTGATCTGCTACGGCTGATCTCTCATGGGATGTGTGCTTTGGGTTGATGCACCTATTTGAGTTGGGGAAAAAGATAATCTGAACACTTTTTAAATTTTTTTAATGGCAGATGCTATCTGTCAGTCCTCATCCACCTCAGTAAAGCTTCACCCAGTATGCAATAAATGAGGCACTCTAGCAAATCATCAACTGCAATTTTTGATGTAGTGTACTGTAAGACCCCAAAAACATAAAACACTTCCCAAAACATTAACTTGGCCCATTCAACTTGGCAAATAATAAACCCATTTGATTTTAAGTTACTCAAAATTCCCATAATTGGGAATTAGAAGAAGAAAGAGAGAAAGACAGAAAATATATAGAAAAGATCAAACATAGCTACCACTCCTGGTTCCTGCAGTGTTCAGCTGATAGAAATTCCAAGAGGAGGTAGGGTCAAGACCTGTCCTTGCTGCATGTCCTGGGTTAAATACCCATTGGCTTTCCTGGGCTCTTCCCCCAGGTGGGACTTCTGGTCATTTTAGGAGCTGGATTAGGGGCTCCAGAGATAAGTGCATTGCCTCTGGTGTGCCAGGGATTGGCAGCCACTGCTGGGCTGGGGTATAGTCTCCAGGAATAGGGTGTGCAGGGCATCGCCTCACCAGGACAAGGCCCAACCTGCCCTTTCCGCTCACACAAAGGAAATGTTTCAAACTAGCAATGCTTCCAGCCTCTCACGTATTTCAGAGAATGTCACAGGCTAATCAACTTCATTTGTATTTATGTTTGTGCCCTGAACATTTTGCTTTAGCACATAGTGCTTACGTTACCTCCAGGAACACTGTTGCACTGGATTGCAGTGTCCTGGTATTGTTGAGCTTCAGTGACTGTGGTAATGTTTAGGTCCTGTGCCTGACAGTGTGCTAGGGAGAGAAGCTAAATAAATTCTGTAAAGCCTGCAAACCCACTCTGATTATTTTTGTGCCATTCTTTTAATTTCTGTAACAAGTTGTCAGGTTTGCATTTGGAGCAGCCTGTACTGTAAAATGAGGGATCTCCTGTCACTGAGATTTCCGCTACTCTTCCTATGATTTGGATTGGACTTTTAAAAAGGGATACTTCTTCCAAGAAGGTACATGATGTTTGACCTTCTAAATTTACAGCATTGAATTGGGAGATACAGAGCCTTCTCTTCTCCTGGACTGGAAGCCAGAAACCTGCATGGGCTAAGGCCAAATGGGCCAGTCCAGGAGAGGTGGAGTTGAGACCCTCTGGTTTCTGCAGCTCTAAATAGATCCTCTGGTGTCTAACAACATCCATATGCCAGATGAAACTTGTGGCTGGGGGCTTGCATGCAGGACACCTGTTCCTTGTGTGGCTTCTTTGAATGAGATGTTACACAGTGGCCTTCCCTGCACTGGGAAAATTAATAAGGTCCCTGCCCTTCTCCCCTGTCTCTTCTAAAGAAACTTGTGAGAGCTTCCATCCCAAAGCTGCTTAAAGCTGTCCAAAGCATTCAAATGTTCGTGGTAAAGAAGGGAAGGAAGGAAGGAAGGAAGGAAGGAAGGAAGGAAGGAAGGAAGGAAGGAAGGAAGGAAGGAAGGGGAGAGGAACCACAGCACTGCTGCCTCTGCCACCCACACACACATGCTTTGCAAATGAGAACCAAAGGGCTGCTGGATGAGAGCAGGACTGTGCCAGGAGGGCTCTCAAGCCCTGTGGTTAGGGCAGTCACCCGAGGAAAGGGAGTCTGCAGGGTGGCTGCTGTGTGCTCTGCATCCCAGGCTGCCCACCAGGTCAGCTGGACCCTAGTGGATCTCCCACTGATCCCAGTGCCTCTCTGCCATTGTCCATTGCTATCACCCCTCTCTGAGAAGCCTCAGAAAAAGTGGCAAATGGCTCATGGCCTTGTGTCTGTATGTGGGTGGCAGGGGGAGAAGAGCCACTGCTGTACAGGAGGTTCCTGTCACACCTGGGTCCACTTCAAATTCAGTGCTCACCTTGTCTTTCTGGGGTGGTGTCAGGGCCTTAAGCAGGTTGTCTGCTCAGGGGAGTGTTACCCTTGTGCACCTAAATGAACACTAAAATAATTTTCACAAGTTTGTCCTGCTATTTCTAATACTGCCCTCCAAACACTGCTCTGCTTTCACTTTGCAGAGTGACTTCCAAGGAAAAAGTGTAATATTTTTTGCCCATTTCAGTATTAGCTTGTTTTTAATCCTCATAAACTGTCAGTGTAACTTTCACACTGAGTTCTATTTGTGTACTTATAACTTTACATCTTGGAACAGAGAAGCCTCTCTCAGACTTTTTCCTATTGTTTTTTCATTTTGATGCTGACTATTCTGACACTGCAGCAGCAAAACACTAAGGAATAACTACTATCTAGCTAACTAAGCGCTCTCATTTTATATATGTGCCCCATGAGCGTTAAACAAATATGTCTATAAATACGGTCCATGAATGCTCACCCTGGGGTCAATATGCGTCATACCAAAAGCAACTTCAATTCATACTGATGCAATAAGATTTTCTGAAGAATATGGTTGGATCAGGGACAAAGTACTCAATAACTGGAAGGGTCACACTGCCGAAGAGTCTGGGTGATCATTCCAAAACTCTGACCCAAGGATTCCTACTAAAATGCATGGAAATTGACATACCAGTTCTTCACGCTAATACTGAAGGTTCTGCCCTAAATATGTGTTTTGCTTTCTTGAGCTACTGTTTCCAGTGGTAATTTTTTATTTTTTTTTTTGCCTAATTCAGATTAGGTACACGTATTTTCATACAGAGAATTATTTTGATTTTGTTGAATCTCCTCTTCTAGCTGAAATACAGACCCACTCACAAAGAATTAAATTGATTAAATAAGAGCAATCTAATGCAAAGAGCCAGCAGAAGGAAATACTGGTTCACACAACGTGCTCTTAACCTGTAGAAATTATTGCAATACAATGGAATTAAACCCAAAAGCAAAGACTGAAGGGTATTTCTGAAAGATCCTGAAATAATTTTAGAAAGGCTCTAAAACTCCCTGTTTCAAGATCTAACCAGTAATTCATTATTAGGGGTGAAAAAAAGACAACAAGGTGAAGGACAGATTGTCCTGCATCCATAATTCCCCCTACCACTTTCAGCAGCATCCAAGGCTAGACACATTAAAAGCCAGAAAACAGTCGGACAGACTAGGCACAGAACTGGGAATGGCATTGGTGTATTTATCTTCTCTTGTAAAAACAAAAATAAAGAAATGCTTACAGAACTGATCTTTAAAGGTCTTTCTACCTTCCTGGTGCTTTTTCAATTCAGGGAAAAAAGTTTATTGACACAAGGAAAGCTGTAAACTCTGCAGCCATAACTTACAGCCAGGTTTGAGGGGGCTTCAGCTTCCCCATGGCTTTCGGTGTTGATGTCTCAATCTCATATTAGAAATATAGTGCAAATAAAAAACTGGCACATACCCGCAAATTACATTTTAAAATTGTTTAAAAATGAGAAATAAATTATACTGCTATTTTAAAATATTATTGACTGTCATGACTGTGAAAAATTATTCTAAAGAGCTTCTTCAATAAACAAAAAACAAGTCCAGCTGTTTCTAAGATACACTTCCTGTGACAAAGGCAACTTACAAATTCCAAGCACTCAACTTTGAAAATTTCTTGAGAAGACAGAATTTTTATTTTTATTGCAATATTGCCTGGACTTCACAATCTAGCACCGTGTCTTCACCCCTTTGTTGTGCAAATACATGTGACAGTATTTTGAAAATATCTGTCTCCAGAAAACCATTGAGGAAGCCTCACAGACGAAGAACACAGAGGGAACAATTGCAAAGATTTATTTAGCGCTTTCTGTGCTTGGCACTTAGAAACAGAGTTCCGTGCATAGGGCAAATCTTTATACAGCTTTTTCTTCATACATATTTTACATACCATTTTTATTGCCCTCTTTTATATTCATAATATTGAATACCCCACTAGGCATATAAATACATTTATCTACAACACCTCACATCAACTCTCAATAATATCTGTATTCTGTTACTTGGTATTTGCATTTTCACACAACTTAAATGCATAGCTTGCACCAAGCTACAATTGTTTTCTTATTTTTAAAGCATTTGAAGAGAAAAAAGAAAAAAAAGAATAAGTGAAAAAAAACAGAAAAGAAAGATGTTAAAAGGCAATGATCTATTTGGTTAAACAGAGACCATGTGGCAGGTGGAAGGTTGGCAAATGCTCAACCTCACTGTTTCTGAAATGCTAATGCTTTTCTACGGCAACTCTTGCATGCAAGGTCAGCTGCACTCCTGTAGAGCTCTCTTTTTTCATTGCTTTGCCCCATGAGCTCAGTCTGGACAGTTTCTTCCTGCTGGGATGAGTGCTGTGGGACACACACACATTCCCCACAAAGGCTGTCATCCATTCAGTTTCGCTGTGTTACTTCCAGTCAATTCAACAGGAGCTGAGCCCCCTCCCCCCACTCATCTTTCCAAAGTTCCATCCCCACTTCCATCTGAGGCTCATTTGTGAGCTAAAACTTTCCTCTCTTCTCTCTCTCCCACCTCCATCTGCAGGTTGGGTGCCGGTGAGCTCGACCTTCATTAAGAAACAGCCAGTTGTTGAAAATACAGAAACCTCTTTGGAAAAAGCTCCAGCCCAGCAGCGCCATTCCTGTGCTACAGTGGAAGAAGGACCCACAGGCCACTGTTGTTTTCAGAAATGGGCTGAGCCACTCCAGCAGTGAGGAACTGTCTGGGAACAGGGACGTCTTCAGAGCCATGGGCAGTGCAGCTTCAGAGGATGAAGCCCTGGGAAACTGCCGTTCTTCAACACCTGGAAGAGACAGCACAGGGAACAGGTCCCTCCACGCTGAAAGCTCACACTGCTGAAAGCTAATGCATAAACAGTAAATTCAGCTGCTTCTCTCCAGCTTCTTGTTAAAGTCATGCCCTCTTCTCTGCAATGTCCAGAAAAAGCAGATGCTCCATGCCAGTCTGGAGGCCCTGGGCTATAACAAGCTGTGACAGCTGTCAGTCGAGGCTCTCCAGAAGGTTCTGGGGCACACACCTAGATGGCTTATGTTCTTATTCATCATTACAATACTAGTTCCATTATAAGTTTGAAGGCAAAAGGGTACTAGGAAGGGTTCACCCTTCGATGAAGGTCCATCTGCCTTCAATGCCAAGGAGAGGCATGGCTTATTAGACCATGTGCACAGACATCTGTGAGGAGGAGCCCTGAACTGCTCCATACTGTCTGTTGTCGCAGGTGGCGGCCGTCTGCTGGCTGCTGGAGGCAGGGCTGATCATGTGCATCCCGTGCTCCATCCCTGTGGAAATGTATTGCCTCTCTCCAAAGGCCCCGCTGGACGGGGAAGAGCAGAGTAAAGTGCTTTGGGAGGTGGTGAGTTTCTCCGGGCTCGCCGCCAGCCTGGGGGAAGCGGGGAAATTGTATCCATAGAGGTTGTAGGGATTGTGCAGGGAGAAGGCATTGTAGGAGCTCTGCTGCATGTGGCCACCACCAAACATGTGTGAAGAGGAGGAGGTGGAGGCAGGGTTGCCTGCTTGCATGACATACTGAAACTGGGAGCTGGGGAAAGATCCCAGCTGGCCACTGTATGCCTCCATCTTGCTGTTGCTGGGCAGGGAGGAAGGAGCCGGCATTCCTGAGATCAAGGAGGGAGTCCTCTGAGGCATGAAGGTTTCGGAGGGCTGCGAGGCAGAAGCAGTGCTGCTCTGCAGCCGGTTGTAGCCCCCGTCACTGAGCCCTGGGTAGCTCTGCAGCGCTGCCATGTTGCTTCTGGCACACGGAGGATAATCAGAAAGGTTGAGGTTGCAAAGCTGACTCTCCCGGCAGCCAACATTGAAAGTGTTGGGGGCCAGATGGAAAGCTGGAGGAGAGCAGGATGGAGAGAGAAGGTGAGAAGAAGCAGATGGTGATGGGGTCCCCGTGCTGGAGGTGGTTGGGGAGGTCCCTGTGCTGCCTCCTGCAAAACAAAACACATGGGAGGATGTTCAGCACCCAGAACCACATCTGCAAAATGAGACGGTCTCATTAAAAACCAGCTTAGTTTAATAAAGAAGCAAGGGTGGTAAAATGGCTGCTGGAAAACTCAGCCTTTCTTGGCAAGGGCCCTCACTTTATTAATAGCATCCCTTGGTCTTTCCTTCTGCTTTTTTGCTACGACTTTGTTTTTCAACAGAGGTTTTATTCCCTTTTAAAATGGGAGAGGGAAGCAAGCCTGCCACAGAAAAACCCAAGGCATTGGGAAAAGCTGCAAGGAAGCACTGCTGCATGAGTCAAGAGATCTGTCATTTCCAGGCATGTGTATCTACTCCTTTTTTTGGGGGGGGGGGAAAGGTAATTTCTCCTCTCTCCTGGTCTGCAGGAAGACCACCAGTCAGTGAACTGTATGGTCCCACTGCAAACATGCTTTATCATCTGCTCCAGGGCTTGTGGTGGGAAGTGACTGAAAGCGTGCTGGACTTCTGCACCATTCAGCATTTTTGTCAGCTGGCTCACGGTGCAGCAGGGCTGATTCAAGCCAGAAGTAACACAAAAATGAAGGGACACAGTTTCAAGCTCCACAAAGTGCAGAAAGGGGATGTGTCAGGATTTTCAATCATGTGCTTAAAATTTAAAAGGGATTCCATATGTTGTACCACTGGTGTTAACAAAATATTGATATATATGCATGTCAGTAGTATCAACGCATTATACAATATTTACGCTATGAAGGATGGAATTGACCATTCTGCACAGCAGGAATGCTCACATGTTCTGACCTGGGAAAACAATACTGTGTAATACTACCAAGAATGGTAGCAAACTGAAAGTAAGTGATATGAAAAAGATGATGGCACAATTTTGAGCTTGAGAAGAGATTATTTATAGGCAGCATTCTGAATTGGAGGAAGCTTCCTTGAACAACCAGGAAAATCAGTTCTGTGCTTAAGGGAATTAAGTTTTCTCATGTGAAACCTTTTATTTTCATTTGATTATTCTCTTTCTATGAGATTCCCTTTCTGAATTAGGACAACTAACACTGGAGACTCTGGTAAAAGGACCAAAGGAGTGCTGGTAAAGATCTTTCACCAGGGAATAAGCAGACCCAGAGGAACTGGGAAGACAACTGGCAAGACAGCATTTCAAACAAGGTAGAAGATTACAGATCAGAGGCAAAGGGACTTGAAAAGATGATGTTAGAGTGGGCAGATGAAATTTCACCAGGGCAGAGACTGCACACTGAGGATCAAAAATAAGGGACATCTTTTTCTTGTATCACCTTGTGGGGAAAAAAAAACCAAAACAACAACAGGATTTTGAGATCAGCTTAGGTCTGCTGTTGAAAGAAAAAAAAAAAAAAAAGGAGGAACTTAATGCAGTGTTGCTTGATGAAAAGTGAATAGGTGATGCTAGTGGTTAAGAGGTGCACTAGAAAGATAGGCTCTGTGTCAGTATATGATAGTGAGAATGGAAGTGAGATTATATCTGACTCTTTCTGACACATCTAGGATGAAACAGAATGGGGAGTAAAAATGTAACCTTGAAACATTAACAGTATCTGTGATTTTTTAATTTAATTCTGTTGGAACCCGGATTCAGAAAAAAAGAAGAAAAACGGCATTGGGTAAGCACAGCCTGGAGTGATTGCTGTTGACCCAGGCAACACTAACAAAAGGCAAATTTCTATGTTGCTACGTCAGAGCAGTCATTGCCATTACCAGCCATGGGGAGGAATGCTTATCAGTTATTGCTGAGCCACTGACTCCTTTTGTCATTTATTCAGAAGTATAAAAGAGAAGCATTGCATCAAGTCTCCATTAAGGTAAATGAGAGAAATTGAAGTTTCAAATGCCATCATGGACTGTTTGCATTCACTTCTTGGCAATACTGAAATGCTCAAACTTGCTCACGTATTTTAGCTCCAGAGTTCAAAGGCCTGTTTTGTAAATTTCTAATTTAGCATTTATTTTAAAGGCTACACTTCCCTGGTTCATTTAAGGTCTCCGACAGACAAGCTCAGGCTATTTTGGCTGTGGTAAGTGAAGATGGTACTTCCTCCAGCCTTTCTCCCTGTCTCTCTTTTACAGGTTGTCAATACTGCAGTAGGGTCAGCAGAAGGGAAGGTCTGTCTCTACACAAGTAGTTCTATTCCAGTCTGCTTTAGCTGAAATTGCTGACAAAGGTGAGATTGAACCAAGGTACACAACTACAGATACCATTTTTCTGTTAGTGGTAAAAGAGCACAACCTCCAACAGGGAGAGCAGGCATACAGCTGAATTCATGTATCATCTAGTTATCCAAGCCCAAAATACAGAGGTCAGATAATCACAAAACAAATACAGCACAAAGTGAGATGTATTTCACCCACAGTAATCCTGCTTTTGATTCTTTACACCACATATTTCACTAACAAACTGCAGAAAGTGACTCACTTGCTGACAGTGTCTGGAGAAAAAGTAAAAATGTGCATGTATATATTATGAGTATTTAATGATCTGTTTGAAATAAAATACATAGAACAAATCATTAAATGCAATGTCTTCATTTCAGTCTTCCTTTGCGCCATAGTTAACCTTTAAAAGCTCTGTAGGAGAAAAGTGCAGACACCAGTTACACTTTATTAATCTACTGAGGAGCTACAATCCAGTCGCACCCATAACTGAGGCTTTGGCTATGCAGAGTAAGAGTAAGTTTTGCTTATTAGCAATTGCAAGGATTGCTTAATGGTTCCAAAACTGAGAATTGCACATTTCAGGTCGCCCTCAAAGAGGGACTGAATGATTCTGCTTTGAATAATCCCTATTTGCAGACCAGCAGGAAAACCCTGAAGTTACAAAACAGTTAGGAAACAGAGTAAAAAAAGATTTTTCTTTTTCTCTGTAAATTCAAAATTATCAGGAGCTAAGAAATCCATCAACAGGAGCAAATGCCAAACCTGACAACAGTCTTTCAAGAATGCTTTTCTACAAATTCCAGCCACAAGCACAGGACATACCACACTTCTGCTGCACCAGAGCATAATGCAGAAGTACAAAGTTCCTGATCCTTTGCAGAGTGATCTTTACACCTTTTAAATGGAACAGGAAACAATGCAAAGCAAGGCCTGTCTCAGCTCTTTCTCTTCGGACCAGCTCCACGCTGCTCTAAAGGATATTTCTTAGCCATCTTCGCTGGCAGCCCTACGTATGGGCTATACACAACCTGGACTTTTGTGAAGTTACAACTTGGTCTGTAGCTGTTACAAAGTCAGCCAAATACCCCTAGAGATGGCAGCAAGCCCAGCAAATGTATCCACACCATTCCATAGTCTTGGATACACAGATGTGTGTGTGTCATTTTAATGGAAGGCATGGATACAAACCAATCTAGTTAAACTGATATACAAAACTATATTTAAGTCTGGTTTAAGTCAAATGAAACCACATTTAAGCAAGAATAAAATTAATCTCTCAATAATTGTCCTCTGTTCCTTTTCTCTACCCATTGTTTCCCCTGGAAATAGTTGCTAACACCAAAAGCATTTACCAGTAATGTCACAATGTCTCTCACCGCCATGAGAAATTCCAGAGTGATTAATTACTATTTTGACCAGCCTCCAGAAGAAAATTTTTTGGCTCTGCAGACATTGGTCCCACATATGTGCAGTTATCGAGTCACATTTGTATAAAATAGAAGGTTCAGAACTTCAAAGGCCCCTCCTTTGTATCTGAACCCTGCCCTGCATGGCAGGTGAAAGTGTCTGTCCTCGCAGTGTCCTGCTGTTCTGTCCAGGGCTTAGCTAAGCAATGCTGTCATCCTGAAAGGAGCTTGCTCTCTGGGCATACAAGTGATAAATAAGTTGCCCTTATCAGAAGGACAGAAGCATTTTCAGTGAGTGGGAACTGAAGAATGATCAAGTGCAAGAGAAGTCAAAATTTGCAAACTGGACCAAGAAGTAGGGAAAAAGAAGAATGAAATCATGGTGGAAGACAAGGAGACCATGGGGAGAGGGTGGGATGTAAAGGCAAACCTTCTTCCTGCCAATGTTTCCTCTTACGACACCAAACAGAAGTGCTCTCTGTGCACCAGTGTCAAATACATACCCACAAGGTTTAGAGAAGAAATTACAGCTTTTCCTCTGGGTATCAACAATAACTGCCATTAAAATATGATCTCAAGTAGCTTATGATTGGAATTTCTTTCCTGTCATGTGTGTCCATCTAAGCCTCAGGAATGGTGCTGTCTCCCTGTATGTTCTCAATAAGCTCATGCTTTTGCTTGTGTTAAGGACAATTTCAGGGCAAACTGCAGCCCAAACATACATAGTCCATGGGTATGATGTGCCTTGAAATGAGAGGTTGGAGTATTCTGGAAGCGTTCAGCATGCCAGGGCAGCTGAAAGGCTACAGGGACCTCTTCCACAGAAGGCAGGTCACGTAGAGAACTTCTAACACTGCAGTGGAGATGGAAAACACATCTGCCAGCAGCCAGCATTAGCCAAAGGAGCTTTCTGGCAGCAGCAAGATAGTGGGGAGAGCATCAGTGCCAAGGGAGTCTGAAGCAATTGTGCATGGAAAATTTTCTGGGATCTCTCCTACTAATGACACCATGCTATTCGCTTGACCCACAACTTATCCCAACCTCCTTTATCTGAAAGGTGCAAATAAATCAAACTTTGGACTCCACTGCAGCATATTTTCCTTACTAGTGTTTCCAGGCATTGGATGCTACCATCACCTGCAGTGCCTCCATACAAACCTCTCAGTCCTTGAAGTCCTTGCTTAGTGTGGAGGTGAAGCTGCTGTCAGCACAAGATATCTGAACATGAATGCCATTCCCTGTGCAATGGCAGAGTCTCACCAGGCAGACAAGAGCTTTAGAGCAGTTTGGGCAACTTGGTCACAGCCTGCAGTTCTCAGCATGGCTGGTCTCAGACAGGGATGACCTGGTATTCACTGTCACATTGCAAAGAAATGTGGCTGTGTTTCCTCAGAGCTTGTGCCTTACCTTCTAAGAAGGATGGGAACAGCAATGTGGTTTGTCTTAAGATTTTACATTTTGATGGGTCAGGCAGCTCTAAGTTATTCTTGGAGTGCAAGTGCTTAGAGAGCTCAGCCCACTCCCACCTACAAGCTAGTTTAGCTTATGGCCAGACACAAACCGCGGGGTCAGCATGGCCAGCCCACAGCCTGCAGGCTGTGCTGAGCCCACAGGGCAGTGTCCAGCCCACAGCCTCAGCCAGGCCATCTCCTTCCTCCTCCATATGTGAACAGGACGTAACTCAAAAGCCAGATGCTCGGATTGATAGGTGCACAACCTCACCTATCCACCTCCTGAGGGAGCCACTGCCCCTCTTCTGACATCTGCCCAAAATGTTGGCATCTTCATCCTGTAACAGGCAAGTGTCTAAGCACCTGAGGGTGCAGGAAAGAGGGGCTGTGGCCACTAGTCATTCACCTGGCTCACAACACCCCTCCTGGCATTTAACTTGTGTAAATAAGCCTTCCTGAGAGGTACTTTATATTCACTTGGACACAGAGCCATGCTAATGCAACTCTCCAGCTTTCCAAATGGAGCTGGCCAGGAGCTGGCATGTGTCCGGCCAGCAAGGAGCACAGAGGAGCCTGTCCATGCAGATGTACTCCAAGCCATTTCTGAAAAGTCTGGTTTTTGTGAGGACTCTACAGTCTTGAACACATATGTACAGGGTCTTTCTAAAGCACAGGAAAGAATAACTCTTCCCAGTGTTTTGCAGTGTTCTATCCTCGGACACAACAGTAAATAAATGTAATGGCATGCATGCAGGAAAAAAAAAAAGTGAACAAAAAGGTAAATCCAGTTCCCTTTCTGTGCACTTGTACACACATGCACACTAAGAACGGCATATGAAATTTACTCTCTGCCTTCCAAGCTACTTCATCTTTGGTTCCAGAACAAAAATCAAATTGGTTAATAGCCCAAAGATGGGAATCTGAGGGAGTAATGAGGTCAGGAGGGGGGGTTTGTGCAGATTGCCAGGTGGTCTGACTGATAGGTTACGAAGCCAGAGTGTGTCACTGTAACTATCTGATCCCATGTTCTTTTGGAGCCAGGCGTAGCACAAACCTGGATCCATTTCTGCTGCAAGCAGCACATGCCTCAGTCCTGCTTGATGCCTTCAGACATCTAAATGCCATAATATCAAGTGTCACTCCTGCTCTCACCTATCATGGCAACTTTTTCCTTGCAAGTGTAACTGGCAGCCCAAGGTCTCTGCTCCCTTTCCTAGCTTTCCAAAACTCACACCTAAAACCTCCAGAAGGACTGAAAGATTCTTCATCACCATTACTACCCCTCTGAGTTCCCTCTTCACCACCTTGAAAAAATAAATGGCTTTGATGCCTGTTTCTTGTCTTCTCACCAAGAAAGGGCAGGGCCCCCCTGTGGTCTGCTGGACTCTCTCTTCCCTCCTTCCCCATTTTTAGGAATGAAAACTTCCCACTTTCATAGGAATGAGAGCCATTTGTGTCTTCACAGAGTATAGCCACCTTTTTTCTCTCTAGACCCCTTGGCCAATTATCAAATTATGAATCTGCTGGTAAAATCTTTAAAAGGCCCAAATGAGACTCAAAACCTACTGCGTGCCAAGTTGCTGGGTTGTAGAGGAAACATAAAGACTGCTTTGTAGTTCTTTGGAATATAGCTCACAGAGCATATAAAAATAAGATAATTACAGCACTAGATTTAAGGGGGAAAGTATGTACTGTGTGGCACAAAAGTGAGGGATGAAAGGAAGTTTTGGTTAACGTTAGCAAATTATAGAGAAGGACTTTTTTAATAAGTTTGCCTCAAATTACAAAAATCACTGGAATTTATGGTAGATCTAGAACAATTCAGAATAATACTTTACTTCCCTTTACCTCTTACCAATTTCTGCAATGCAAACTAAGCAGTCAGAAAGTTAGAGACAAAACTTGCCTCGGTCACCCTCCAAGATAAAATATTTTCAAAATCTAATGGTAAAAACCAACCCTTTTTTCTAATGTGGACAAAAGGTACAATTCAGGACATGTGATTTCCATTCCCATCCATATCCAGAGCACCAAGACAGCTGAGGAAAAACGTCACAGTACTGTGGCAAGTTCAAGGAACATAAAATTTTCTATTCATAACAAAATAATGTGCTACTCTGAGTAAACTGTGAAAATCTTCAAGGCATCATTGCCCACCTCTAGTCATTCATGTGAAATCTGAACACCACTCATTAGATAACAGAGACTTAGGCTTCAGTCACTGGAATTCAGGGTAAACACCCATCTGGAGTAACAGAGCACTTCAGGCTCCTTTCAGGTCATCAGGAAGTGGCACAGACTTCCAGCTTCTTGTGTCACATCTGGGAGGCTATTTTCATTTTCCAGTGGAGCACCAAAAATGTCCCTTCTCCAAAAAAAAACTGTCTGCAGCTTAACCTAGAAGAAGCTGGAACAGTTTGTTCCCTGGTGCTTTGTTTAAATGAGCCAATCTATGAGCCATTTGAAGTCTGTAGCAGAAACCAGCACTTCATCCCAATAACTCTGGCAACAACCGCTCTGTTTCCAATCTCCTCTTCAAGGTCAAAAGAATCAAGCAGATAATTGAGTCCACACCCAGCTATCTGACCTCTGCCAAGAGCCTAGACTGTTCACAATTGATTTTGAAAGGGAAGCAGCACCCAGATTATCCTGGTGGCATTGCTGAGAGAACTGATGGCTGCCTTTGGGAGGCAAGGGGCCAATCAGATGAATTTGTAAGTGGTTCAACCTCCCTTGGCATAAGCAGCTCCACTCTTTTGGGAGACACTATTTTTGGGATCTAGGATCTCAGATAAAGCCAAAAGGATCTTAACAGTTATTTACTTCTTTCTGCCTCTGGGCACCTGTGATGCCTTCAGAAGAAATTCTGGAGGGCTCAGTCTTCCTTCCACTTGACATCAGTACATATTTGTGTCTTCAAGATTTTGTTTTCATATCGGTGCAATCAGGGCAGCTCTCTGAGCACCACCCCCATGGGTGAAGGGTATTATACCGAATAAGTAACAGGCAGTACAGACACTTTGGCAAGACAGAAGTGATGCGTGCCCAGAAGGGGTAATGTTTACAGACAGAGAAGCTGGAAAAGCAGCAACACCTCAGCTCAGGGTATCTGTCTCGCATCTGCTGATAGCGCCTACAGACCTAGGGTCTGTCTGGAAACATCATTACTATAAGGAAACATTGTTCCTTTCCAGCAGTAAAAGAGACTTTTTAATCTCTTCCACACCAAGGAGAGGGAGCCTTTTGTGCATGTCCTTGTTGACACAAGACTGCAGCGTTAAGATGTTCCCCTCTCAGAAGGAGACAGTGGGACCAGTACTCAATCAGTTTGTACATGCACGCTGCTCTAGAGACAGCAGCTGCTGTCTTACCAGCAAGGAACACAGCCCTCTTCCCCTCCAGTACCCTTTTAGACAATTTTCAATGCTAATCTCAAGAACCATTAACACCAATTTTGCTGACTCTCTGAGAGGTAGACTCTCTGCTCTCTACCTCTAGTCCAAGATCAATGCAGGTGATCCGGTTGATGGAGAAAGGGTTGAATCTACTGGATCTACCCTTTGGGGGAGTGCCCAGCGAAAGCACTTATTCAAGAAAAGAACCCATTTGAAAGGAAAGCTGCCTTGAGAACTCATCAATAAAGTTTAAGATGTTTGACTCTTGCAGATTTGGTATGCATGTGTCAAAACAGTAATTTAATGATGAAGTGAATTTTTATGTGCTGCAAGCCTAGTGATAGATCACATCATGTGACTCATATTGGTCCTGAAATTCTGCTTAGGAGGCACTTTGTCCTACCAGCGTACCTTTGATTTCACTTCTTGATAAGTCATCAGCTTGTGTAGGAAGGATTAGATACTGATCACTCTTCAAATATTGCCCCAGTGCCTATTTAGTTTCTATGTCCTCACAAAACTTACAGTCACTGATAGTGATCTGCTCATCACAATGTCCTGTGGGAAACTGGATATCACATAGGAGCCAGCAATAGCTCTTTTTACTCTGAGAAAGTGACACAATGCAGAATTACTGGAACTCTGATTTTCTTTTTTCCCCCTCACTCCTTTTTTTTTTTTTATGTTCACTTTTAAAATCAAGAAACTGAGCCACAAATTTTTAATAATGAGAATCTGGATGAGGTTCAATCTAAATTTTGAAAATATATTCCAATTAAAGACTTTAATAGGTTCTTGGCTTTCCCCACATCTCACTGCCATGTGCATTCAATAATCCCAAAACCCCTTTCTCTCTAGTGGTAAGTAGATGGCAGTGTGGGTGATACCATTCTCCAGAAGGTCAGCTGCTCCTGGACTGCTTTTTCCTGAGCATTTTGTGCGAAGGGTTTTTTCAGAGGGGACTTTCTTTCAAAACTGGCTGCAGATCTACTGTGATTGTGTCCAACACGGTGTTCACTCTTGCGAAGCTGCAGATACTTTTGGATTATGTGCTACAAAAGAGAGGTTTTGTTCTCAAGCCAAGGGATTTCGCTAACAGAAGCAACATGTTCTTTCCCTTGGTAGGACAACATGGTGACCACTCAGGTCACAGACCTGCAGGGACTTGCTGATGTGCTGTCCTTCAATAGCAACACGTGCAACTAAAGCTCGTGGATCACGAGATTCAACTGCACCAGGCATCTGCGACTGGGTGCAACATCAAACTCTCCGGTTTGCGTGGCAGCTGAAACCTATCATTGTGCAGATTAGAAAGTTATTCAATCCCTGCATGAAACAGCTGCATCCAGCACACCAAGTATTGATTTTGGTGTCTCACTGTGGCCCTTGCTCCACATAAAGCTTGGGCCAAACAAATGAGCAAAGCACTAAGATGTAGGTTGAATGGCAGAAAGGATAATGTGGAAAAAATTGTAATATCTTTAGATAATTGTATCATGTGGATGCATCTGGAATACTCTATTCAGACTTGTGTTTAAAGAAACTATTAAGAACCTGGAAAACTTCCCACTGAAAGAGAAATTAAAAGACTGATGCTATTCACTTTGAGAGGCACAGAAGAGGGAAATAAAAACCTGTAAAACAATTAAATGTATGAAGAAGGTGGATGAGGGGAAACTTGTCCTTAGCTCTTAACACCCCACAAAAAGGGATAAACATTTAATTAGAGCAGAAAAATGAAAGTCTCTTGAATGAAGCATGTTTCACAGTTTTTTCATAAAAACGTGAAAACTAGTCACAAGAGTCTAACAAGGATGGGTGACAAAAAGCTACTACATATTCTCTCTGCAAGATAGTAGCGGCCATAAAGACTTGGTATTTGAGGGTTTTTTTATTAACTCAACAAACTGGGGTTTTCCTTCTCAGGCATCTTCTCCATCCAATAAATCATTCTACATTTTTTTCCCTGAATCCTCTTCAATCTCTGTCCATCCTTTAAAAATACACACAGTAGAAGACCATGTTGTAATGTCAGTTTGCAGCTAGGAAACCACCTTCCCACTGCTTTCCACTGTTCTTTTACACCAAAATTTGCATGTTTTTATCACCATATTACATACACTCTCCATTGCCTGTGCAGTGGCTTATCCAAAGTCTTTTCAGCGCCAACACTTTCCAGCAAACATTCTAGGCATGTGATGTTGTGCCTGGCTGAACCAAAAGCCATGCTTTGTTTTCATGCTTGCACGTTACCAAGCAATCGCTATTGCCCTTGCTACCTTTGTCCCCATCACTACTGAACCCTTTGCAGTATTTTGGGGATCTGTACCTCTTAGGAGCTGCACTAATTCATTTAGCTCTGGGTAAATTAGTGCTGGAACCAGCCTCTGCAGAATAATACAGGAATTGTCCTCACTGGATGGCATATTTTTGTTTATCAGATTTGAGATCAGTCAGCTGCTCATTTCAGAATACACACTAACTTTTCCAAACTGGCATGTGTGGCAAAAAATTAAACACTCTCCAAAAAATCATCACACCTATATAGTTACTTTTATCAGTCAAATCCCTAACCTGGCAAAATAATTCAGTTGGATTTGTTAGACAAAACCATTTTGGAAAAGGCAGATAGCACTTTTATTTCATGAAAAATTATCAAGTGACAAAAGAAAAGCTAAAAATCTGTAGAAATCCAGAGAACAGAAAAATTTAGCTTGAAAGCGAGGAAGACACCATATTTATGCTGCTGATGCCCCAAGCTTTTGCCCCAGAAAATGTAATTTTTCCTACTACAGGATGGATCCATCTCAATGTAAAGTAAATGAAAAATCAAAACTGAATTCCACAGTTCCTACAGGGAAACTGTTTCAGCACATCCTTAAACTTCATGTAACTGGAACCTATTGCTTTTTTGCCTATCCACCACAGAGAGCATCTTATTTTAATACTATTATCTATTCTCTTCCTCCTCACAGGCTGGACAACCATGGCTTGCTCCTCATCAATCCTAGGCATGTGGCCTCTCTTGCTGCCCTCATCTTGTCTTTCTGCAGTAAGAACTCACTCCTCTTTAGCTGCAGTGGACACATCTACTCCCAAAAGTCTCCTGTAGCCCCCATGCAATTTCCCAGCAAACATTTCAGGGGATAAAAGGAAAGCTTGCATTTCCTCAAATGTTTATTCAGAAATGTCACATATTCTCCCAGCTTTGGAGAACATAGCAGCATCTAGAATTAAAGTATCAGTTTATTAAAATAAAACCCTGAAAGTTTCTAATGCATAAATATACAAGGGTATGAGATAACACCATGCAGCTCAGAGCACTGAAGATCCAGATGGGGGAGAGGAGGAAACTTTGGGGCAAGTCACATCCATGTAAAGTCTCGGAGGATCTGGTGTGCAATATCTTATGCTGATGTCAGCTCTTAAACAGCAGTGATTTACTCACCTGTCACGCACTTCATGTGCTTGAAAGCAAGGAGGTGAAGAGGTGTGGGCACAATATATCCTGGATGTCTCACATTTGGAGGGAAGAATCACACGTGGCTTAAAGCCACCTCAGCACTTTCTGCTCTTCCTGCCAGCAATTCCAACGACTCCATACCAGCATATTTGTCCTGGCCTTTGGGGGCTGTCCCAGCAGCCAGAAGTTAAAATAGAGCATGTTTGTACCTTGGCTTTGCACCTATTTTTGAGATCAGGGGTCAGCTTGTTAAAGCAGGTACTGCAGAGGTGAGCACTATGAGGGTTGGATTATTTCTGATTTATTATCTTGAGATTATTTCACAGGGCTAAACACAGAGCTCAAAAGCCCTTTTTTGTAATGAGTTATTAGGTTTTGAGATCAACCTGCAAACACAACTTCAGTTAAGGGCTGCCCTAGGCTTTATTGTCTGCAGTACAGTGGTGGTGGTGGTCTGCACAGGGCCTGCTGGTTACAGGATACTGGCTTGCTTCCTGGTTTTTCAGCTGCCAAACTATATTATAACAAGCTAAAAATATATTAAATATTTTCCTTTCCTAGTATTACCTTACCATGTAAGCAATAGTTGGACTTACCACTAGGTTATCTGATAACCGAGGGGAGGGAGGCGGGTGAGCCCAAACAGGGGTGAGACATTGGAGAGAGGCTGGTTCAGCGACTGTGACCAGGAGGAGAGGCTCTTATGTTTCTATTTAGGTGGGTGATGAAAACATTTCTAAATCCCTGCTTTAACCCATCTCTGACCACTTGCCCCACCACAAGTGCTCCTTGACACAAGCCCCTGAGCTTGTGCAAAATCTCTCCTGCCCCATGCTGTGCCATTCAAGAAGAGCTGGGTGGTCATGTGAAGACCATGAATGGGGAGTCTAACAGAGCTGCCTGGAGTGTGCTCTGTCCTGCTCCTGTGCTGTGCCATTAGGAAAATTATTTAGCAGGTGACCTGTGCCCTGTGGGGTTGCAGGTGGTACTGGCATGGGGGACAGTCAGCAAGAAGAGATTCCTGTGCTGGACACCGTTTTGGTTCTGCCTTGGTGATGGGCAGCCCCAACAGCCACTGCTGCTTCCCTGTATCTGAAGGAGAACACACCATCCCCAGGTGGATTCAAGATCTGGAGGGAAGTTTTGGGGGTGAAGTCAAGCTTGAATATGAGAGGCTGGAGGATCTGCTACACAGGGCAAGCATTTGGTTTTGATAGTTCAACTTTGCTGGTGTCACATTTGAACACCATTTTGAATTGTTTCTTTTCTTGCATGTACATTGGAATAAAAAAAAGGTATCAGGCTGCTATCTTGGTATCTCTTTCTCAGTGATCATTGTGTTTTCAACTAGAAATAGCTGCACTAAAGTGAATGGGAAAGACCTATCCCTGCAAAAAGCAAAATAGCAACATGGTCTGAAACTAGAGATGAAAGCCCTACTTAACAAACGTGATATGTAAAGGGCAGAAGCTATGAAAAGACACAGCATGAACAAGTGGATGACACTTGGCCTATCCAGTAATTCCTCCCAGATTCTTACTAGCAGAAAGTGTCTCCAGCAAGGCCACTGGGTTTTGAAATCAAGGCAGCATGACCCCAAAGGGAGACATATTCTTGGTCTCCTAAATCTTCCAGAGGACACCCCCCATTCCCCTGGTGTTTGCATGCAAATGGCAAAAGTAAACGGAGAGCAATGTGTCTGACACGCTTGAGCATTTCCTCAGTCCTTCTGTGCTCTTCACATTTAACTCATGCTGTGTCCTTGGGCTGGGTTGCCCAACCCTACAATCCTTCCTGCTCCTCCTTTTAGCTCTTAGGACTCTAGGGAGACCAGGGAGCCCAAGTGCACTTCATAAGGCATGGCCTGTCCACTGTTTCCATCCCCCTCTCTGCTCTGTGTCCTCTCACTTCAGCCAAAAGCCCAACAACGTGTGTGACATCCCCACTCCAGTCGCTGGACACATAGCAAAGTGCATTGCTGCTCTTATGCCCTCTTCTCCTGCTCTTTCTCCAGCTCTTTGCAAGCCCTTTGTACGCTCACCTTGCTGCTTCTGCATGGTAGTGAAATCTTCAAAGGTGAGGGTGCGCACAGGGGGCCTCCAGAAGGCATAGGTCTCCATGATGGCCTCCAGCCCTGTCCTGTGCAAAGGAAAGAAGGCGAAGTGTGAGCAAGTAAGAACATCAGTCAGCTGGGGGTACAGGCACTGAGGAAAGAAGGCTCTGACCTTGCCTGGCAGGCTTCCAGTGGCCACTGAAAGGTCACGTTGGCATCTGTGAACTCCTCAAGTGAGCCTTCCCATACAGGTGCTGACCATGAGAGTAAAATGAAATTTCCCCAACCCAGGATTTCAAAAGCTCCTAACAGTCTCTCAATACCTTTTTCCTTTCCAGCAAGAATCTCAAGCCTTCTGTCTGCTTTGTAGGGGACACATGACTGTCAGCTCCTCAAGCCATGTTCAATTTATCATTGAGTGGCCCTCCACACATTTTAGATGTAAGCTGTCATGCAAACAAACGAGGCCTGGGATTCAGACTATAGAATCAGAGATTTTGTGAATTGCCTTTCCCTGCCACTTCACAGTTCTGCACACTGGTCCAAAGTGCTACAAGAAGCCATCAAAAAGGGAGTCTTCTTGGTTTTGGACTTTGACTAAATAGGCATGAGATGCTTTTTCTAAAAGAGCAGTGGTATATCTGTTCTGGGTCCCCAACTCACTACAAAGACATATCAAAGAGAAAAATCCAAAAATTGAGTGAGAATTTTTCTTCTTGAAGGGTTGGGGTCTCAGACTTCTTACTGTCACCACAAAATGCTAGCTATGCTGGAAGTCTCTTAGCACCACAGGCTCAGTGAGGACATAGGTGTATTATCAAACCCACTGGAGTTTCTTCCCAGGAAAAGTTCTCCTCAGTGGAAGCTGCACGCCACTCTGTTCCCCATTCCTTGTCTTCCCCTGCCTCTTTTCCCACAGTAGGTTATAGCCCTTGCACTGACTGAATACCAGCAGAGATTCTTCATCAAATGCGAGAACATATCCCCTTTCAATGCAAAAGGCACAACATCCCCAGAGCCTCTCATCAGATGTTGAGCTGACACTGGAGCTGCCTTTTGCTTCTGAAAATGTCTTTCTGCACGTGCCTCCATTCACTCAGTTAACTTTCCAAAGTCTCCCCGGAAGCTTGGATGCTTTAAATACATTGGAGTTGGCAAACGAAACTCTGTATTTTAAGAGGAGGTTTAGAAGAGAGGTTGTTGCATGGTGTTTATTAGCTGCTAAGCTGTTAGAAGTAGAAACAGAAGACATCTCTGCATAGCAGTCTCACAGTAGTGCTGAGCACATTGCAACAAAACTATTTGGTTAATACAGTGGCCTCTGCCAGCTCATGGAGCTCAGAGACAACAAGGCAGGGCAGAATTTAACCCATCTGCTAAGCCGGGCTCTGTGTGCAAAAGCTGCCCTTCAACTACCGGTACCACCCCCAGGATTTCCCCTGCTCCCTGTGTGTGAAAGTCACACGTGTTCAGACTCCATCTGCTTCTCGACACACTGCCAGGAAGAGAATGGGACCTTTTCTGCAGCCTCATGAAATGATCCCCACCCCAGGGAAGACTTTCTGGTACTGTGTATCCAGGGGGTATAAAATGCCCTGAGCAAGCTGCAATGCAACCAGACCTGCTGTTGCAAGGACCTGCCTTGAAGATTAGAACCACGTAATATATCAGAAATGCAGACTGAAAGTTCCAGCTGTGCTAATCCAGCTGCTCTGTGTCTGCCACAGGATCGTGTCAGGGAGCAGGGAGGCCAACTCACTGAAAGCAGTGGACACACAGTCATCAGATCCCCAGGTACACAGCCCCACTCTGCACCAGCACTGGGCTTCTAGCCCTGGTCTCACCACTCCCTCCCAGTAAAATCCAGTCCCTAGTGGGAGGTGGCTCATGGAGACACTAAAGGCAGGTTAAAGCTGTACCTCTGCCTCTCTCTGGAGCCTACATCATTATCAGCTCAGCAGTTGGCTCACGGTTCAAAGTTTCTAGTTCTCTATCTACCACTTTCCCCTGTATAAATACATTTCTCATGGATACCATATAATTTCTACTTCTAAAAGAAAAGGAAAAAAAGAGAATAGCCAGGACATAATAAAAAGAAGAAATAAAACAGTAAATCAGGAAAAATATACTGCTTTCAAGGGTTGGACTTGAGTGTCCGTGAGCTGGTAGAGGTTAAATGGCAGCACTGAGAGTGCCAGAGCAGCTTGTAAAGCTGCTCTCTTCCTGCCCTCTTCCTGCCCTCTTTGTCAGGGAAAGAAAAGATGCCAACACCAATGGGGACCTATCTCCTCTTGCTCCAGAGGAGCAGTTCTACACCAGCCCCCTTGCTGTGAACATGGCTCCTATGAACCTTCCCTTTCCACACTGTGACTGCTGGCAGCAACAGTGTGGCCTTGCCCTGCAGTGCTGAGGGCAGCGTGGTGTCACAGGTACCATAAGAATGGATGTCAGACTCCACAGCTGGCTCTTCCTGCCCCAAATGTGAGTCCTTTACTCCCCACAAGTAGGCATATGTTGAACATGTGTATAAAACGTCCTCTCTGAGCATGTGGATGACAGAGCTCAAAGTTACGTCCACTTCTCCTACACAAAAATTTAAGCCCCTATATACTAGACCAACTTTTTTTCTCCATTAGTTTGTGGGTTTCTTTTTTTTTAATCTTTAGTTTCTGGTTTTGGGGGCTTTTTTCTCCATGCAGAAAAAATGTTGTGGGTGTTTTTGAAATAGCATCTAAGCAGAACACATCCTTACTGAATTTTCACATCCTTCCAGGCATCAGACAAGATCCATGAGACAGCAGCTTCATGTGCTAACTTGCTAGGCACTTACCACACTACATATGGAGTCTTGCAGAAGAAAAACATGCAGTCATGCTAAAAACCAGCTCTCGGTGAGAAGGCACACAACCTTTGTGTACTGATTTTACAACCCTATCCCCAGCCTTTCTTCCGTCTGTGATATACCCCTATTTTTGAAAGAAAATGTTGAGGTGATGAGGTGGGAATCAAGAAATTTAATCCCTGTCAACTCTAATACCCATCTTTCCCATAGAAGTTTATGACATTAGTGTGCTCTCCTAGTCAGCAGAAATACTGGAGCAATATTATTTTCCTTCTTAGGGGGTGTTCCACCCTCTAACAAGGAAAAGAATCCCACCTGGCCAATGAAGAGACATTTTGGGACAATAATAAATGCTGACAAAAAAATAATTGTTTTCAGCATTTCTGAAATGTCAGGACATTTGGAGGGCCTTTGCTGAGGTTTGCTGATAGCAAGTGTGCTGAACATTATCCATGTGGCATCTACTTTCTCTTCCAAAGAACTGCACTGAAAAATTAACTTCAAACTATATATCAGACCATAAACCCTTCCCTCTCACACCACCTTTATGAAGGAAGTAAAAAAAAAAGTATCAGAAGAGGTCTCACTGCCAGCATTTTTTTAATAAGGTCAGTCCTTTAAAAGGTATCCAAAATTTGCTCTCTCTTTTTCATTCATTCTTTTATTTTTAGTGCTATAAAGTTTTAATAATAGGCAATAAATGAAACAGTTCTATTGTCTGAAAAATGAAACGAGCTATCTGTGCACCTCCATAATCCATCCCATATGGCTGATCTTGCCATTCCCACTGCACACAAGATTCAGGACATCATTTCATTGTTTGCTGGAGAAGCCAAACTATTGGCTCCAAGTGCCCTCCTGGCTCTCTTACCCCAGACAAAAGCTTAAAGAGCATTTCCAACACAAACAACTTTTATTCACCTCACCTGCCCACATCTGAAAGGAAAGTGCTGTTTTTTCCTTCAACCTAGGGCTTTTTCTTTCATCACCCTGTTGAGTTTCCTGACTGTTGTCCCTTCTGGCTTCCTCCTGGATAAGGAACTCCTGCAAGCATCTCACTGTCAGATGAACTTTACCTGGTCTCCAAAAATAGTTTCTGTGGCATTAAACCTGCACCTTCACAACCCAAACATTTGGTTAGCTGAGCTCCATAGGTCAAAAACTGTTTTCTTAATCTCTTGAACTTCAGGAAAACAACCAAGTAATAACCTGCCTCATTCATACATTATGTGGGTATCATTTCACCACCAGGAAACTTCTCTTTCAACATCAGGAACTTCTCTTGTTGCATTTTTGCACATACTTTATGTGCTTTTGCAAAATGCGAAGAAGGCCCAAAAATCAGGTAGAGGGAATTTCTAATTAGCAGGAACTAAGACTTGGCTTTCAAACACAGGCTGCCTCCCCAGTCAACAAGGCTAATGGCTAGATAGCTGAACACCATTGCTTTAACATGGTTGGAGTGCTCAAAGACTGCAAAACGTCAGCAAGCTGCTGAGCTGTTTCCATCCTTCCCTCTAAAACACGTCACTAGTCCTTCTCCCAGCTCAAAGACTGAGGTAGAAAGGTCTAGAGAGAGGCACTCCTGAAAATAACTGAAAGAGATTCAAGCAAGGATCTGGGAAAAGATTGCTCCCCCATATGGATACGGGCAGTTACATCATGACGGGGTGTCCCCAGAGCAGCAGGGTTTTAGTAGGCTCTTGCACAGGAGACCACAGTCATAAGGAGGCAAAGGGGAAGGCTGTGATCTGATGGAAGTGAAAGATCTAAAATGGAAGCTAGTTTTAAAAACAAGTCACCTCCATAATTTCTGCAGCAGCAGACAACAGTGAAACAATAACAATAAACAAGTAGAGGAAAAATATCCATCTCCATTTAATGGAAGAGCCTTAACACAAACCAGAAATGAATTGTCCTAGGAAAGAAGTGGCTTAAGGGTTCCTTTTCTTCCACCATGCTCTGCTTTTTCCCTGGGTGTTCTCTCCTCCATCTTTTGCTGGCAAACTCTAACCATGGCTCTGACTCAGTATCCAATGTCACTGGGATAGGATGTCCTGAAGCTGCCTCAGAATTCTGTGTCTCCTGCTGCTGCCACACCTTTATTTTTTC
This sequence comes from Pomatostomus ruficeps, assembly GCA_013400735.1. NCBI lineage: Eukaryota > Metazoa > Chordata > Aves > Passeriformes > Timaliidae > Pomatostomus > Pomatostomus ruficeps. The sequence continues at coordinate 4,095 of VYZT01038533.1, read as the reverse complement.
TTTTCAGACCTTATACATAAAACTTCCTGAACGTATACTACTCACTTGCCTGATTCACAAATGGCCCTTCTTCAAATTACCCTATTTCTTTTGCAAAGGAGACACACATTTTCAGTGGCACCTTCTCCAGCCACAGTCTGATGCACTGCAGTTGACTGAAGCTGTGGAAGGATGTGGGAAGTTGCAGAGTATCACAATTGTTTTTTGACCGGTGGTCCTAATGAGATTACAGATTCACCAGGGAAAGAAGAGCTATCCAGCAGTTAAGTCCCATTTAGAGAGTCTAAGCTTTCCACACAGCTTGGACCTTGATGTTTTCCTCCCTCCTGTGTGAATATCTGTGTATGTGTCCTCTGGAAAGGGGGCAGCTGAGCACTGGTGTCCTCCCCCAGCTGATAGCAGCAGTGCAACTGCAGCCAGACCCCTGCTTGTGAGGCAGGCGCCTGACTGCTACATATGCTTGCAAATACCTTGGCCTGCTTTTTTCTTCCTAAAGCCTCAGGCTGCTCCCTTTGATGTGTAATACCTTAAAGATTTTAATTCCTCTTTACATCAGCAGAGAGCCTTGCTGAGCCCTCCCCACAGCTGCAGCCGTGTAGCAATTTCCTGCCCTTTCTTAAATCAATGAGCTACAAAGATCAGTAATTCCCAACCTTTTCAGGAAACTGTCCAAAATCACTGAGCTAGGACCTTATTAATGCCTTCCACATTAATATAGCCCACCATGTACCTGGAACTGCATCAATCCCTCTCCCAAGCTCAGCCCCCAGTGCAGCTGTATCTGTGCACACGGGGAAGATCTCGTACCCAGGACACACACTGCTTTCCCCACACAGGAGAGGAGAGCAGAATAAAAGCCACATATGCCTCAAGGAGAACTGATGCTCACAGTGGGGATTAAATGAGAGTGGCAACATCTTTATGCATAGCTTCAGTAAAATGAGAGCAGAGGAGCTGAGCTGGGAAGTCTCTAGGTCAGTTAAATGTCTCCGTTGTGATCCTGGAGAGTGTAGCCTTGAAATGAGTGGTGGAAAACACTTGGAAGCTGCCCATCCATGAACACTGACCTTACCAAACCTCCTCATGAAGGAGACAGCACTCCTGGCAAACACACACAACAGGAGCATGCAAGGAAAAACTGACTTACAGTGCCCACGGGGACAGCAAATGAGAGCTATGCACACGGCATTTACTCTGGTCTGCACACTCAGAGCTTTGCTTTACAGCTCTCTGCTTCTTGTAATGTAGTCATATATATCTAATTGTGTAATTAAAGTTTAAAGCCTTCGTCACACTGATTTAAAGGACATCCACATCATTTAGGTCTGAAATCTTTAGATCTGCTGAATATCCTGCTGCAGGATTCATGAATGGCAGAAAAAGTTTGGATTTTCTTACTCTTTTTTGATAACTCTAAAATGTCTTTTACTAACAATAGGGCATTGATTAAAGCTCCTGTTTAACTACTCTGCTGTTAAAATATAATTTCTTCTAAATAATATTTAAGATGTTCTACTTAATTCTTCCATAAAAATCATGACAAAATCAAGCAACACCGTGAGAGTGAAACAATTGAACAGTGCTGGAGAAAAACTGAAATTTTTGGAAACTAGAATATTTTTGCACTTTTGTCCTGCAAAACTATGATAAACTCATTTTTTCTTCTAACATAAAGCAAGAATTAGCACTCCAAATTTTAGTATTCCCTAATTAAAAAAATTAAATTTAAAAAATTTAAAATTAAAAATTTCCTTCAGCCTATTCTACATGTAATAATTATTTTCCAGTGTTAGACTGTGACCTATTCATCTGTTTTACAATCTATAAACCCCCTGTTTTTCTATCTCTATTCTTCATTTTAATTTTAAAAAAATTACTTTTTTCAACCTTAGACACATGCCCTGTGCACTCATCAGGGAAAGGAGGGAAGACATTAGTGAGGAAACACAAACAAGTTTCTGTTACCTGTTTCTCCCAGAATCTCTGAAACCTTTAGCAAAGGGGTTTCTGTCAATTTTTAATCTGGTGATCTAAAAGGGAGAAAAAGAGAATTAGCTGATGTCTTCAATATTTTTTTCTTTCAACAAATGAAAATCATGGATGATTACCATTCTTGCCCAAGCCACCTGTACAATGATCTTCCATACTTATCTCCCCAGACCTCTGCTAAAGTTGCCCTTCCATTCTCCATAAACAGATGATCTGCTTATCAAAAAAATGGCACCAGAGACAGGAACCATGGTAGCATTAGGAAACCTGGCATAGTTCTGGAGCTGAGAAGTTGTTCCTGAAGTAGAAGCACACCAGGTGCAAATCCCAGGAGCTGCAATTTATCAGTGGCCATGTGGTTTGCGAAGCAGGCACACTGCTCAAGTTTGGCTGCTATCTGGGTTATCTTAGCCTCAACACCAGCTATGCAGCAGCTGGATGCAACTCATGGACCTTCAAACAATGCTGAAGAGAAAAGGCCAAGTACAGCACAGACTACAGCCCCCAAATATATCAGGTGGCCACCCAGTCACACATACAAGTTGCTGTTGTTTTGGTCAGCACCTGGGTGGCCCTCAAGGGTTTTCTGGTCTGGAAATTTTTTTTTTCCTTTATGTTTTTTTCCTACGTTAAATAAAGAAGGTCGCAGCTAAACTGAGTGCTTTGGTGGAATCTTCCTTCCTGCTTTATTTTTAAGCATGAATTCCCTGTTGGTAAATATGGAATATAACACCAGGATTTTGACCTTGCAGCCTGTGGTATTATGATCCCTGCTGGCTATTCCACAACCTGATGTAGCACAAGAGTTTCCCTCTGCCAGCCTCACCTTGTCCTGGAGATTCTATCTTTGGAATGAAAGTAGAGTGAGATCTCTAGATCCCACCAAATTTGAGGTGGTTTTGCTGAAACTGCTCAAAAGGGACTAGTTTAATACAGTCTGATCTGAAGGGGATTTGCAGGTGTTTTGCTTCTGTCAGAACCAAGCCCTTACTCTGGATATTAACCTCAGATCTGGAATGCAGCTCCTATTTTTGCAGAAGCTTAATTTGTGAACTTAATTTCCGCTAGCCTGACTTTGCAGCTGTCCTGGGACTTGTGTGTACAGAGACAGATATGTTCTGTGGAGGATGGAATTACAGCAAAGGGAATCCCTGTGGTGGATTTGCTAACATTTTACAATTGTTTCCAGAGACGCTTCCCCCAAGTAAGGCAAAGCTTTACAGCCACTGGAGGGCATTCAGGCAGATTCAGGGGATTTAAATTTGGTTTTAATGAAAAGGTTTCTCCAGCCCACCAGAATCTCCTTACTGGTATTATAAAAATGTGATTGTGTCCCCCAAATTTTTTTGAACAAAATCCCCAAACATCTGGAACTCAGAGAGACAGATATGTCAGTGTTTCTTTACAGTGAGGTGGCTTATGCTGCCAGTCCCTGACAGGGATGCCTCCCTTAGTATTTCCCTCCCTGCATAATTATGTCTTACAAGTCTGGCCATTAAGGAAGAATGACAGGCTTATTTCCTGCCATTTCTTCTCCTTTCCCTATCCTCTTTCCTTGTCAGATCTACAGTTAAGGTTTGTGTAGTATTTGCATTTGGGCAAGGGGGGCAGGAAATTTCCCATACTGTGATGATAGCAAACCCACCACTGCGTTGCAATATTTTTGATCCATTTTGGATTGTGATTTAAGTCAGTTCAAAGGGGCCAGACTGAGGAAAAAAGCTGGGAGTCATGGGAAGAAAAAGAAGCAGTCATGGGAGCACTGTCTGCACATGTGCTGTCTTATATGTTGCAAAATAAAAAACTATAACATTTCACTAAATCATTAAAATTCACAGTTGTTAAAAATTGTTTAATTGTTTAATTAATTTAATTGCAATCTGCCTTAAGCTGATTTCATATGGGTCTGTCTTTCAGTCCAAAAATACTAAATGAAGTCTCGTTTAAGAAAAGCATAGATCAGTAACAAAGTCAAGGTCCCCAGGGAAAGAATCCTGCTGCCACCACATCTTTTCCTTATGGTATCTAAGGTCAATACTAACTCTCATCACTGGGAACTGTGCAAAATCTGAATCAAATACAAATTATCATAGAATCAGAGAATGG